>JANAVB010031619.1:7820437-7922937 GCA_029216955.1 Iris pallida
CCTTCTGGATCCAATGGAACTGTCCGTACCGCCAACAGAGGTTCCCTTGTGTAGTTGTTACACCAAAGTCGCAGTTCATGCCACCATGATTATCGCAGCACACCAGGCGTCCTACCAAGCAAGACACCTTGCCATTTGTTGTTTATTTATTTTAGCTCATATTTTATGCATTATTTATTTTTTATGCAAAATAAACTGTGATATATGGCATAACCTGTTAGAACTTATTGTTCATTTATATTTTCTGCTATGTATTATTTTTCTCACATTAAACCTAGATTTGAGGGACCACCTTGTGTGTTGCATTCATTAGCCTTGACACGTTGTAACACGAAGTTGTGTGTCGCATGTAGGACATGGAAGTGCACGATTGGCTGGCCACCAGTACGTACAAGCCGTACGATAGGAATAACCGCTAATAAAGATTGCATGCTAGTTTGACTTAGCGGTTATAGTGGTTTGTGTTATGGATACAACACAGTAGGCATTGGGCGGGGAGGACAATTACTTAGCGTATGGGCTTCGATGCACTTCCCTTGTGACCCGGACTCTCCGTTGGAGATACGGGGTTGATGACCCATGATTACTGACGGCCACTGACGATTCTGCGGAACGTCATGCTCTTACTGATGGGGCCTCTGGTGCCCAAGGGGGACTACGTTGATCCTATTTAGCCAGGGCACATGCGTAGAAAGGATTGTTCTTAACTATATTTCTCTTAGAACGGTAGGCTACCTTTATCCGTTAGGTACGAGTACTTTTGGTTTGGGTACTTGTATCTGATCGTGGCTTGGAACAATAACTTATTGCGAATTAGTTCGTCACATCTTGTCCTTGTTTGGTTGTAGGTGTGACTTACTACTTCGATGAGAAGGTATTGAACCTTGTTGTGATCCGGATACCATATTAGATTCATAGCATGGGAAGATACGTCACCGTGAATTAGTTTACAATCTCATGTCCTTATTTGGTTGGGGGGATGGTACGTTCGTTCAGTAGGTGCGTATTGGAACATGTTATAATTCGATTTACGTATTTATTTGAGCAATATTTATTCAGTTTATATGGCATGATATTATGTGTCTTGTTACATCCCTCTAAGGACCTGGTTATCTCTCCAGTGTGCTATTGTCTTTCGCAGGGGTTCTAGCTCTAGCCGTGATCTTCGCTATTTCTTCGAAGATGATTGCATTTGATCGTCTTCGCTTCGTTCGTCAAAAATCTTTCTTTTGCTTATCATGTATTTCTTTTCATAGTTGGTAGTGGATTTGTCTCCGCCCAACTACTTGTACCAAATGACAATTTCATAGTTGATTATATGAGGTCTTCTATTCATTTATTTTGTGTGGATGAGATTAGTTATGGTTCTACTACATTTTACAGCTTATGTATTTATACGAGGCTTCCATATATTGGAGTATACTTCGTATAAATACAGCTGGCATGTCTACGTTCCTAGTCCTACGTATTTTGGGACTGAGGCGTTACATATTTTTGTGGTGGTCCATGCAGGTCAAGATAAATTATTTGGTTACTTTATCGTACCAAGCAAGCCTGCGTATAGGATTGAAGTCTAGGATCTCATCCACATATTTGACCTCCTTCCTTGATTTTATCTACCGTTTGACTCATCAATTGCATCTTGCTTGCTTTCTTCCATCCCTATTCTTATCTTCCCTTCGTGCTTCCTAGAGATATGACTTAGAATCATTCTGCTTTCTTTCAATCTTAATCTCTCGTGCCCATATTTTTACCATCTTGACTAATGATGCTAATGTAGCCTAGTTTTTGCAAGCTTATTCTTTTATCAAGCTTGTTTCAAGACATATGTTATTTGGGCATGTCCACTAACATATGGTTTAATCAGAACCGGTGCATGATGGTCTGATCAACCGAGTGCACTTTGGTTCGCTTTTGTCTATTATTTTACGTGGATGGGATATAGTTAAACTTGTCCTCTAGAGTCCCATCCGCGACTGCCTTGGCAACTCCTTTGAAATTTTTCGATCGTCTTTGAATCACGTATTCGTATTCGATAAACTCTCCTTCGAACTCTATATTGCTTTCGCCTTCACCTATTTTAGGAGGACGAAGGCGTTATACTAGAACTTTCTCTAGCCTTCCTATCGACTATGACCATTCTTACTCGATGTTGCTATATCTTCATCCTAAACTACTCGACCCTATCAAGACCCTCTAATCACTTAATTAAAGCGAATCTATTTCGTTCTCTTAGTCGTGACCCTCATTCATTACCTGTGACCATACCGTATTATTTTCTATAATCTAGATCACGATTCTTACGGCATGATTTTATTATCGATTGTTCCCCATCGATACCCCCTTGTGTCTTCGTACCCCCTACTAATTCTTAATTTCGAGGACAAAATTCTTTTAAGTTGGGTAGGATGTAAAATCCCTAAATTTCTACTATTTTTTATTATTTGAAAATTTTGTATTATACTTCGCGTAGCCATATTGTACGTCGCGCACGAAATTCTTTTTTTTTCGTGATTGTTCGACGAGTGCGAATATGTGTGAGCGTACACATTTTTGGAAAAATATTTTTTTTTATTTTTATTGTTTCAAGAAAATATATAATAATTATTTTTAAATATCAAAATTCTAAATTTTTATTTTTATTTTTGAAAAGCATTTTTTAGACAGTTATATTAATAAAATATATTCTTATAAAATGGTATGATAGAAAAGTGTATATTTGTAATATTATTTGTGCATACATATTTCATAATTAATTATAAGTTTATTTTGACAAATAATAATGTAATTTTCAAAATTATTATTTATATTACTTTTGGAAAATATATTTCGAAATTATTATGGAGATTTAAATCTTGATTAAATTTATGTATTTATTTAAATAGTTAAATAATTGAAAATTGATTTATTGATTTGATTTATTGATTTGATTTTAAACTAAGAGAATTTGATTTGATTTGGATTTGGATTTGAATTTGGATTTGATTGCTTTTAAATTAAATTAGAAAATATCTAAATTGGGTTTTAAATATCTTAATCCTATCCAAATGGGAATTCCCACATCCTATAAATAGGCAGGTACTCCTCCATTATTTTTCCACAACTCATCTTCCATAAATTTTCTCCATAATTCTACATACATCGTGTTTGCGTCCATCCAAATTATTATTCCATATATTTTACATATACATTGCTCATCCTTCGCGCCGACAAACCCGGCACGATACACCAAAACCCAAATCCTAAATCTATTCTAGCTAATTCCGGTCGTCCACCACTGTCCTCGGCCTCGACTACCCGGCCTTCCTCTGTTAACCCAACTCCGCCTACCTAACCTAACCTGAACCCTACGACCACCTCCCCGCTCCTCCCCTAGCCTCGACGATCGCCGCCGAAATCCCCGTAACCTTCCTCCTCCCCATACCCTGGCTACTGGCCAGCCATACCAGGGCTGCCACCAGCAACACCAACCACCACCATCACCATCATCGACACCGCCACCACACCGGAGCCCCAGCCAACCCGACCGTCCAGCCGACTACCACCCAAACTAGCCAAAATTTCCTAAACCACCTCGACCATTCTCCGTCATCACAAACCCCCGACCACGGCCACTGGCCGAAAACCCAACCACCACCACCACCGTCACCGGCGTAACCCGCCGCTTACCAAAGGAAAACCCACAGCAAAAAAAAATAGAAAAAGGAAAAGAAAGTAAAAACCAACACCAACCCTGCCGAACTTACCTCCGAGCTCCGCCCGGCGACCCGTACCCCCTTCCTCCGCCGCCCGGTTGATCCCCATGCACTGCGACCGAGCCGATCCAGCACCACACCCTCCGCCTGAGCATCCACCGGACGCCCAGCCCGCGGTCGCCGATGATCATGGCCGGACCCCCTTTTTTCGTCGCAGCCTGCGCGCCACCGACGCCGCCCATCACCGGAACCCCTTCCCTTCCTCTTCTTCGCCGCCGCGCCCAAACCACAGTCGAGCCTCCGCCGACTTCCCCAAACCCTCTCCGTCGCTCGCCTAGCCGCAGCACCGAACTCCGATGATCGTCGCGCGACAGCCGCACAGTCCCTGCCTCATCTCCAAACCCCTTTTTTCGCCGAGCGCGCCTCGACCCCTCTGGTCCGCCCCTCTCCGCCTGTCCAGCGCCCGCCGCACGTACTGCTCCGACCGCCGAGGCCGAGCTCCCTCGATTCCGCTCATCCCTCACTCGATCTCTCTCCCCCTCTTTCCCTCTCTTAAGTCTTTGTTTTTGTCTTTTTTCCTCGGTTGTTCTTCATCTCTTGGTAAGAAAGAGGAGAACCTAAGTCTTTTATCCTTATTGTTTCTGCATCTGTTGGTTCTCCTCGAAAGAGGAGAATCACTGGTTTTTTAATTATTATTTCGTTTTATTTTGTTTGTTATTGTTATTTATTATCATTTATTATTATTATTATTATTATTATTATTATTATTATTATTATTATTTCCTTTCTTTATAAACTTTTCATTATTCTTATTATTATTATTATTATTATTATTACTATATTTCTATTACTTATAGTGGTCAGTTAATTTTAGTTATAATTATCATTATGGTTATACTGTAAAGTATTAAGAAGGGTATGATGGTATTATTATTAGTATCATTATTCAGTTATTACCCCAAATATTTCTTAAATAAATATGTATCTCAAATAAACCCCTAGGAATTATTTTTGTAGCAAACTTTATATTATAATTTGGGTCTTAGCGTAAAAAATTTTTCTTTAGTTTTTATTCTATCAAATATATTTTTGACTAGTATTACATAATTTTCCAAATTATTATACCTAAAATATTTTCAAGTACTTTCGTAAAATTTTGTTACTAATAAAAAGATATTTTCAAGTAATAAAAATATCTTCTAAAAATCATATATGTATATTAATTATCCAATTCTTTCAGTATTCCTCATGTCCATGACCAACCCCTTTCTCTTATTCTCTCGCCAAATTCTGTATGTCCTCTCATCAACCCTAACCAATTTGACCTTTCTGGACCCAATAGAACTGTCCGTACCGCCAACAGAGGTTCCCTTGTGTAGTTGTTACACCAAAGTCGCAGTTCATGCCACCATAATTATCGCAGAACACCAGGCGTCCTACCAGGCATGACACCTTGCCATTTGCTGTTTATTTATTTTAGCTCATATTTCATGTATTATTTATTTTTTTATGCAAAATAAACTGTGATACATGGCATAACCTGTTAGAACTTACTGTTCATTTATATTTTCTTTTATGTATTATTTTTCTCACATTAAACCTAGATTTAAGGGACCACCTTGTGTGTTACATTCATTAGCCTTGACACGTTGTAACACGAAGTTGTGTGTCGCATGTAGGATACGGAAGTGCGCGATTGGCTGGCCACCAGTACGTACAAGTCGTACGATAGGAATAACCGCTAATAGATATTGCATGCTAGTTTAACTTTGCGGTTATAGTGGTTTGTGTTGTGGATACAACACAGTAGGCATTGGGCGGGGAGGACAATTCCTTAGCGTATGGGCTTCGATGCACTTCCCTTGTGACCCGGACTCTCCGCTGGAGATACGGGGTTGATGACCCATGATTACTGACGGCCACTGACGATTCTGCGGAACGTCATGCTCTTACTGATAGGGCCTCTGGTGCCCAAGGGGGACTACGCCGATCCTATTTAGCCAGGGTCCATGCGTAGGAAGGATTGTTCATAACTATATTTCACTTAGAACGGTTGGCTACCTTTATCCGTTAGGTACGAGTACTTTTGGTTTGGGTACTTGTATCTGACCGTGGCTTGGAACAATAACTTGTCACGAATTAGTTCGTCACATCTTGTCCTTGTTTGATTGTAGGTATGACTTACTACTTCGATGAGAAGGTATTGAACCTTGTTGGGGTCCAGATACCATATTGGATTCATAGCATGGAAAGATACGTCATCGTGAATTAGTTTACGATCTCCTGTCCTTGTTTGGTTGGGGGGATGGTACGCTCGTTCAGTAGGTGCATATTGGATCATGTTATAATTCGATTTACTGATTTATTTGAGCAATATTTATTCAGTTTATATGGCATGATATTATGTGTCTTGTTACGTCCCTCTGAGGACCTGGTTATCTCTCCAGGTGTGTGCTATTGTTTTTCGCAGGTGTTCAAGCTCTAGCCGTGATCTTCGCTATTTCTTCGAGGATGATTGCATTTGGATCGTCTTCGCTTCGCTCGCCAAAAATCTTTCTTTTGCTATCATGTATTTCTTTTCATAGTTGGTAGTGGATTTGTCTCCGCCCAACTACATGTACCAAATGACAATTTTATAGTTGATTATATGAGGTCTTCTATTCATTTATTTTGTGTGGATGAGATTAGTTGTGGTTCTACTGCATTTTACAACTTAGGTATTTATACGAGGCTTCCATGTATTGGAGTATACTTCGTATGAATACAGCTGGCATGTCTACGTTCCTAATCCTACGTATTTTGGGACTGGGGCGTTACATATATATATATATATATATATATATATATATGTATATATATATTATATATATATATATAATATATATATATATATATATATATATATATATATATATAATAATTTATATATATATATATATATATATATATATATAATTGTATATATATTTATATATATATATATATATATATATATATATATATATATATATATATTAAAATATATATATATATATATATATATATATATATATATATATATATATATATTTTTATATATATATATATATATATATATATATAATATACAAAGAGAAAAAAATACATATAACACATAAATTATATATAATTGAAAGAAACATAGGTCTAAGTACAAAATTGAACTCTCAAACTAATCTAAATCCAACCCCTACTCAGAAATCTGAGTTTAAACTCAGAAAATCGATTTCAATCAAAAATCAACTCAAGAACAATTCAACCGAAAACTCGAAAACCAACTCGATACCCAAATCTCAAAATACACAACTAGAACACGTGAAAGTTGCCAAACACGAAGGTATATATGTGTTTGACATGCTCGGGTACTCACAGGGTCGAACCCGTACACGTATCGTGTTCGGTCAGTGCGTATCGCACGGGCACGTACGTACGTGCACGGTATCAGCCTAATCAGTACAGACGCGATAACTTCACGAATACTCAACAAAATCTCGTAAAATTTCACGACCACGTGGGTAGAGGTTGCCCCCATGTGTGCATAAAATTTCACACCAAACTGTGTCGTATCCATCGAGTTATGACACTCAGATTGTAGGGGTTGTACGTACGGGCGCGTGCGACCTCATGGGTGCGTGTCGACGTCCGTAGCTCGCGACACGAGCCACGTTGTGCCACGTGGTCAACTTCCTGGGTAGAATAGGTCTGGGGCTTCATGTTCGTGCTCCTGGAATGAGTCCTAATCGTGTCGTGTCCGTGAATGAAGGCCATGTCAGCGGTGATTTCTTGCACGCATGGGCTAAACCGTGCGGCCTCGATTTCTTCGTGCTTGCTCCACAAAACATCGTAAAATTTTAGAAGCACGTGGACAGAGATTGCCCCCACGTATCAATAAACTTTCATGTAAAACGGAGTCCTATGTGCCGAGTTATGACACTCGGACAGCAAGACATGCACGGGGCCGTGCACGGGCTTCGTGTACGCGTGTCCGTGTCCGATTTGGACACTAAAAATGTGTCAAATTGAGATCCATCTTTATGAAAGTTATTTTAAATAATTACAGCAATAAATTTGTGAAAATAGAATCGTAAAATACCAACTTTCAGTTCTAAGCGGCATTTCGTCGAACACGTATTCCAATGAATCAACATGTGTCCGACACGCCTATCAAACGAATAGAAAAACCTACCAAACTTCATGCACAGATTTGGGGTACCTCCATGGATGCATCTACAGAGAAAAATTGGGATTAACAAGTGTTTAGAGGGGTTTACCTATTGAGAGTCAATATCTCAATAAAACGAGCCTCCAAACGCTTCGATGCCGATTTCCTCTGGTTCAACGCCTCTGATCCCTCGCTAGCAAGTCTCCAGCAGGTTCCTCTCCTCCCAAAGATCGCAACGCACTTCGTTTGGAAGGATTTGGATAAGAAATGAGAAAAATGGACTTTTGGAGGAGAAGGAGAAAACTAGGATTTTGAAGAGCTTGACGGCTACAAGCTTTTCACATAAAAGAGGGGGGCTGCTGTTTGTGGCCGGCAAGGTTTGCTAGGGTTAGGTTAGGGTTTAGGATGGGCCATCATGCAAGTTAAAGTTCCTTTAAGGCCCATTAGCAAAAAGGCCAAAATGCCACATGTAAAATAGCCTAAAAAATGATTTAATTGTTTCCTAATATGGACTAAAGCTCTAATTTAAAATCTAATTAGCTAAAAATGAATCTAATCACATGGTTTGTCTTCTAATCAAGGTTGACTAAGGTTAAACCCTTTGCTACTACCAAAAACATGAATCAAAGCTACACACCAATAAATTTAATAATAAAAATAATAAAAATTCAAATTTTACACAATTACTAAAATATCCCTAATTAGAAAAGTGGAAGTGATAAATCTACCCTTCTTAAAATAATTTCATCTTCGAAATTAAAGTGGTCGTACTCCTTCTAGGCCAAACCCCCAACAATCATAGTCTTAAGAAAATTTATTTAAATCATGCGATTTAAAATAATAGCATACAGGGTCGTGGCATACAGTAGCAGTTGAGGGTCTCATCTAGGTATACTAGTCATACTAGATCAAAAATAGTCATAGGGTATCAAAACATACAAGCAATCTGGGGTGTCAAACTAGAAAAGATAAAGAAACAACAAATCATTAAGGTTGCGAGGCAGTCTACCACCCTATATGAAAACTGGTAATTATCAAAAAAAAACTAGGAATTAACTATAAAGGGTTACTATTCTAAAGATGATCAAAATCAAAAGTTTAAAGCACGACTGTCAATAGCATTGAAATCCAATCACGATATATATAAAAGAAAATTTAGTCTCGACACGATCTAAGTTGATCAATCTCTCTGTAAATCAAGATTTGGGCAAGATGGGGAACAAAGTCATCGAAGTCCGAGCACGAGCATCCAAAGATGGAGATCCAGGTCACAATTAAATTTAATTCAATTGAGTATGACCCAAGATATTAATATGATAAGAAAAGATGACCAAAGTCGATTGGTCGTGATTAAGGGAGCTAGGATTCAATGATATTAAAAACTTTTAAAGGATAATTCAAAGATATGTAATAAGTCAATTTTCTCATTTTGATAGGGAAAATAAAAGACAAGGTTTCATAGGGAAGTCAAGTTAATCATCTCTCTCTAATACCATCAATCTTATCTAATCGTCATTTGCCAATCATATCTTTATCTCATAAGTCCAAATATGAAAATCAACCTTTATATGACTACCACCAAGAATTTAAATCCTTTTATTCTGAAGATTGGACCTTGTCATGATCATCATAGGCGCAATTCCTAAATTCTAAAACATTACTTATGAAGCATACCCTCTTATTTATTAGCACTCAATACTAACCACTTAATCATCATAAATCCAAATTCTTTCTCCTTGTCCTAAATTGGATCCAAAACCTCTAAATCAAGTTTTATG
This sequence comes from Iris pallida, assembly GCA_029216955.1. Taxonomy (NCBI): domain Eukaryota; kingdom Viridiplantae; phylum Streptophyta; class Magnoliopsida; order Asparagales; family Iridaceae; genus Iris; species Iris pallida. The sequence goes on from JANAVB010031619.1 coordinate 7,830,091, forward strand.
AAATCCTTAAACTTGTTCAAATTACTCTCCTTGTGTTATTCAATCTAAAACCACTAGGCCTTACAAAACTTATTCTCTATTATAAAATCAACCTTCATATTTCATTCGACGTACACCTTCAAATACTATTCTTCTTAAATTTAAAATTTTCATAAAATCTCTAAATTTCTATAATTCAAAATTCTTGTGTTCTCTTGCTTTCTAGCCATTTTCGTACAATATCTTGTTCAATTACGTATCATCATCGCATACAGTTAAAATCTCTTCTCCATTATTAAATCTCTAAATTTAACATCATAGCCTTAAAGTGATACGTCTCAAGAATCAATAACCAAAAATTATCCAAGTTCTCAAAATTAAGTTGACCTCGAATATACTCATCAGTTAGGAATACATCTATGGATTATTAATATCCAAAATATTTATCTATGTGTGATCATTTCTAATTGATAATATTGATCTCTTGATTTCATTCCCAATCCTTACCACATCTCTATCTTAAAATTCTATATCAAGGTCCATCATATTATATTCCTACCAAGATCACCATATGATAACAAGTTACATCCTTTCTGAGCTAGATGATTTATATTACTTTCTTGACCTTTTCAAGGTAAAAAGATATGGAGATTCAAAATTTCAAAGAGTGGATGACAGAAGTAGATATAAGATAGTTGATAGATGTAATTAGGACAGAGTTAATTAAGATAAGGGAAAATAGGAATACAAGAAATAATGGCAAAAAAAATGAAAAATCTGTTCTTGCTCATCTGTTTAAATGAAATGAACCAACTTAAAATATAATCTGATACTATACACGTCTTCCTAAAATCATGTTGTTATAATTTTTCCATGCAGTAAGCACAGCTACAATAAACGATAGAGCCCGTAACTAAGGTATACACCCTGTAATCATGTTATCCAGAATTCTTACCACGCCACCTGGTATGGCTGTAAGAAAACCTAGATTCCATAATAGGATAAGTATATCTAAATCAGGCTCTACGTCCTTGTCATGCTAGCTAGTATGACTGCGATAAATTCTAACTCCACAAATAAAGTAGACATTTACCTTTCTCACTGTCCTTATCAAGTATGTTATCAGGTTATACCTAAATTTCAAAAAAATAATATATATATATATATATATATATATATATATATATATATATATATATTTAAATACAAACTCAAAGTCAACAACTAACATGAAGATTCAAAATTCAATAATGAATCCGTCCAAATCAAAATCAAATTCAATAATAAGGAGTAATGGGTGAATCAAATCAAGGGAAAAATATTTCAAATCGAAGTTAAAATAAGATTCTCAAGGGTCGTCCCAAGAATCTCTCAAGGAACTCTAACAGTGATTGAGTATCCTCTCATTCTAACACTTTACTTCCAATACTCTATAGCAGGCTCGTAGTAGTACAACTAAGTCATTGTACTACCACGACCTCACACTAATACAAATTTTGACCTGTATGGGCTACCACTAAAAACGTTTCATGACCCGCACCCAGTGTAAGGGTACGAGAAGTTGGTACATCCAGCCTACGCCGCAGTGTCGACGGTAGAACGTTGTTCTAGGTCACCATCTTAACTAACACTATATGATATAATCTCCAAACGGAGGACAATCACAGGAGAATACAATCTTAATCACAAAATAGAGGTAGAAAATCATTACGATGAAATAGATAAGAATCCACAAAAGGGATACAATAATAAGTGAAATAAGTCAATTGTTTAACAACACAAAATCTCAATATCTAAAATAAATACATATCCAAGACAACAAGAAATAAGATAAACAAAACTCTAGACCTCTACTCCAAGCACAACTAGTGTCCTCTAGGCTAGCTGTGATCCTCCAAGTTACTTGTAAAATTTTATCAACAGGTCCAATCAGGACAAAAACAAGCATAATACATCTCACGCAGTTCACATCATGACAGGAAATCTAAAGCATGCGATAGAATAAGATACATAAAATATTGTAAGAAATAAGCATGAAAAGAAAGAGAGAAACTGATAAACAAAAGATATCTATATATGGTAATAGAACGTGATTTAGAGTACAAGATAGACATGTGAACGACTGGATTTGTACATGATTATACTACAGAGTTTATACATGACTACACTACTTTAGAATTGTTCACATGGCTACTTCTACTCTTCCGTACCCCAATAAATACAGAGGATCTAGACAGGTTATATTATTGTACATTAAAGTTAGATCATGAGAGTACATAAGAGCACATGAGTGTACATGAATAATAAGAGTCCATAAAATATATGATGTTCATGAAAAGCACATGACATGATGTATTCGATGCACCCGAGGGGGATAAAATCTCATGTAAAGATCCATATAGTACTAATCCGTGATAATATCGTGTCAGTATCAACTAAATTAGTCTATAACAAGAATACAATTCCCAGCAAGTATAAAACGGTCAGAGAATGTACTCGCCTGATATCCTGACTGTCTGATGAGAATACGAGTCCGAACTGGAGTATCTGAGTCCTATTTAAGGCAACCACAGGTTACAAAGTGTCTAATATGAAATAAAAGTAATCTACAATGAATGCTATATGATTCTAGGTCATTCTAGGTCAAAGTTAATCCTTGGTCAACTCTGGTAAACCATTCTAGTAAAACTAGATCAAAGTCAATCCTTGGTCAACTCTGGTCAAACATTCTAGTCAAACTAGGTCAAACCTAAGTTAAGTAGTCTGTTATCCCAAGTTTAGGTCAAACTTAAGTTATCTCGTCATTTCAAGTCCGTTTGAGTCGATTTGGATCAAGTTTGACCCAAAGTTGACTTTTGTTAACTTGGTCAACTCGCTTGTCAACTTGGCCAAGTTAGGCTCACTGGGTCAATCCTAAACTGACTCACTAATCCATAGGCTATATCTAGTAGCAATCACATATATATATTTATATATCCATTCATTCCATACATAATATATATATATATATATATATATATTATATGTATAATATGGCAGTAATCTGGATTATTATTGAAGTAATAGGCGCAAAATGCCGAAGCCTATACAAGTAAGAACGCTAACACGACAAAAGTAAGAAAAATAAAAAACGCGAGATGCACACAAAAAATAGGGCGGATCAAAGCAACGCCAACCGGGAAAACACGAGAAATCCTGCGGGCTGCCTAGGTAAGGGCCACCCAGAACGTGTCGGAGACGTGAGAGCAGTGCCTCCTAGCTTTGATGCTCTGTCTGATGACCTCTCTATACAACTGTGGAGGAAGGAATTGACGGCCTTCATATCTGACTTTGTTCCTGTTCTTCCAAAGAACCCAAATTCCGACGGCTACTACGATCTGATATCCATGGGAGCGACTCCAGTTGGCCAGGAGATCGTAGAAGCCTCCAGTCGAGAGGGCAAGGCTAAGTCTATTATGAAGCTTGGACCAAATGCTAGTCACCAGCTCCCTCTAAAAAAAGGACGTGCTCTGCAAATTCTGATGTGTGCTCCTCGCAGCAGTGGAATCGTGACGAGAGGCTGAATCCCATAGATCTGATGTGGTCGTCCGTCGGTAGCTTCCGGCGTTGTGCACGCCAGATAAGGATAGACCATTTGATGGGAATGCAGCCCTACCAAAACTTGGCATAAACGATGTCCGGCACCCCGATGCCTCTTGCCATGATTCCGGTGGAAGCCAAAGTGAATGTCCTACTCGGGTTGGGGGACCAACTCCAAGTATCGTATGTGTCAGTAACCCGCAGATTAGCAGCACGCAGATAGTTGGCCGTCCGCTGTTCGAGCCAATCTCTGACCTTCCTCCAATTCTATCCGAAACTACCCTTCCAAAGGTCCCTAATTGCGCACCCCTGCAGCGTTAGAATGTTGGGTTGTATGGTGTCTTCTCCTAACCACCGCTCCAGACAGGCCGAAGAGCGACCGTCTCCCAACTGAAGACGTATTAGGGGTTCGACGATGATGTGACCCTGAATTATGTGGTGCCAAGACGCCGATGATCAGTTGTTAGTGACCGCATCCGACAGATGGGAGAATCTGGAGTACCTAGCTCTCATGAACTTCGTCCATAACAAGCTCTCTATGTGCAACTTCCACCACAACTTCAAGGAGCAGGCGTCTACGATGTGGGCAAGTCTGCTGAATCCCAGACCTCCTTCTTCAGTGGGTTTGGCCATAGTCTCCTACCCTGCCCAGTGATGTTTGTCCTTGCCATCGCTACGGCCCCAGAATAACTTGGCGAAGAGGGATTCGAGAGAGTAGAGCACCTTCTTGGGGGAGGAGCAAACGGCCAGGGTGTACATCGGGATGGACGATAGAACGTATTTGATGATGATCATTTTGCCCCCTGAAGATAAGGTTGCGTTGTGCCATCCAGCGATGAGTTTGCGGAACTTGTCTACGAGGTGCTCGTATATCCCCGAGTTGGACTTACCGTACACCAGCGTGCACCCGGGGTAAAGGAAGGGTGGGTAGGCCATCCCGAAGGAGGTAATGTCGAAGAGTAGGGCTGAACGGGTTCTGTCAGCTTTGTGATGGGTGTAGATGATGCTTTTGTTGTTATTGACACACTGTCCAGAGCAAGTGGTGTATCTGGCGATCATACTCACGACGACCTCAATCGATCTGCTGTCTCCAGAGGAGAAGATTAGGATATCGTCAGCATAAGCCAGGTGGGTGATAAGCGGACAGCCGGTAGTGGTGTGGAAGTGATGGAAATCAAGCATTCTGGGCATGCTATTAAGACTTCTGCTGAGAGCTTCTGCCGCAATGATGAAAATGGTGGAAGAGAGGGGATCCCCCTATCTAACCCCATGAGTGGATCGAAAGAACCCCGTAGCCTGGCCATTGATAACGGTAGAAAACAACGCATTGCTGATAGATCTGAATACGATGTCAATCCATGGTTTGGAGAAGCCGAAAGCCTTGAATATCCAGATCATGAATTGCCAGTCCAGCCGGTCATACGCCTTTTCCATGTCGAGTTTGATGGCCATGTTTCCCTCCCTCAACGGGAACTTCATGCATGTGATCATTTCTTGTGCAAGGAGATGTTGTCAGTAATGTTACGGCCTTTAACAAACCCGCTTTGCTCTTTGAAAATGATCTTGGAGAGAATATCGGACATCCGGTTGGCAACGATCTTGGATATGATCTTGTTGGTGAAGGTACAAAGGCCGATCGGGCGGAAGTCTTTAAAGGTTTCCGAATTATCTTTCTTGGGGATAAGGATGATGTTGGCACAGGAAATAGAATTGGGGTATCTGGCACCTTGGAAAAAGGCTATGGTGGCTTCAACTAAGTCTATTTTGAGGATGTCCCAACAAGCTCTGAAGAAAAACCCGTTGAAGCCGTCCGATGTAAAACCCTTAAATTTCTACAATTTTTTTATTATTAAATTTGCATAGATTTAAAATTTTGTATTGTACGCCACGTAGTCGTATTATACGTCGCATATGAAATTTTGTTTTTCGAAATTGCTCGACGAGTGCGAATATGTGCGAGCGTACATATTTTTAAAAATATTATTTTTCTATTTTTGGAGTTTCAAAATAATATACATAATAATTATTTTGTTATCGTTCCAATTATTTCCAAGTTTGTTATTTTGTTTATAAAGCCTTATATTTTCGTAATTATTAATAATAAATAATATTTTTATTTGTATGCTAGAAAAGCATAATTATAAGAAAATTATTTGTGCATACATATATATTTGTAATTATTTATTGGTTTATTTTAAATATTAATGTAATTTTTGAAATTAATATTATTAGTATTTTTGGAAAGCATATTTTTTATTTATTGTGGAGATTTAAATATTGATTTGAAATTATGTATTTATTTAAATAGTTAATATTGAAATTTGATTTATTGATTTGATTTTAAACTAAAGGAATTAAATTAGATTTAATTGAATTTGGATTTAGATTGGATTTGATAGATTTTAAATTAAATTGTAAGCTATCTATTTTTGGGTTTAAACTACTCCAAATTCTTATCCAATTGGGAATTCCCACATCCTATAAATAGGCAGGTACTCCTCCAACTTTTTATTATTCTTCCACAAAGTGTACGTGCTTCGTGTCGGTGTCCATCTCTTTCGTGTCAGCCGTGACGGCCTCGGGTGCGACCTCGGGTGTCATTCCAATATCTTATTCCATAATTTACACAAACATTATTTCCTTCCGTGTCGGACACCCCCGACACAATCAATTTTCTAATCCTAAACCTCTGCCTTCTCCTGTCCCGTTCGACCCGAACCACCCTGTCCACCCAAACTACCACCGCCCGCATCTACGACCAGCCACCGTACCCCCGATCACCCACCGTACCCAGACTCCAACCGAACCCCAGCTTCGGCCAGCGCCAACCGTCCCTCAACACCACCACCCTCAGCGCAGACCAACGCCCCCTCCGTGAATCCCACTCCCGTACACTTCCCTCGCCTCCCCAGGACTGGCCAGCCGCAGCGCCACATCTGAGCCTCTGCCGCCGCTCGTTTCCTCCGCCGCCCGCTCCCTCCTTCTTACGAAACCTTCCGCCGGCGAGTCATGCACCTCCGGCAACGCCGCAGCTCCTCTGACCCTTTCGCCCCCTCACTCCTCGCTGAAACCCTCTCCTCGTCCGGCCGACTTGCGCCTCCGCAGCCCTCCGCCGTTCACAGCCTCCCTCCACGCGCACGCGGAGTCAACCGCCGCCGCAGCGAACATCAACTATTGCATGATGCTTCACCACGCGGCGCGCGCGCCTCTTCTCCAACCCGCAGCTTCTTTTCTCTGTCTCCTTCTTCTGATAAATTCCTTTGGAGAAGGAAGAGCTCCCCTCTCTAATGTTCTCCCTCTTGACGATTAGGTCCCCCTCTCTTTCCCTTCCTTCCGAAAATTTTTTTAAAAAAGAAGAAAGACTCTTCTCTCTCTCCAATGTTTTTTTTATAGCTCCAGCCTTCAATGCATCATCCGACTTTTCCAAAGAAAGCACAGCTGCAATGCTGTTATTAGTATTATTTTTTATTTATTTATTTGTTTGTTACAACTCAGTAACCATGATAATGATAAGTAGGTTCATTATTAACAAAGTGATTTTTGCTAGTAGATTTTCATTAATATTATTATAATTAAGTACTGCTCTATTATTATTATTATTATTATTATTATTATTTTATTATTACTATTATTATTTATATCATTATTACTTATCTTGAGAACTATTAGTTTCTAAATTATAATGTAATTAAAAAAATATTGGACTAGGCCTATATTTATTCTCAAAATTAGATTTTGGGACTATAAAATATATTATTATAGCTATTTTAAAACATGACTTTTGATCTAGGATTGTATTTCGACAAAATTGAGACTTATATCCGTAAAAGATTTTTATCCAAAATTATTTTATTAAAATATAGTTTCCAAAGTAGTTTGACAAATAAAATATTGTTTTTAATATAATAGATATTTTCTAAAATAATTGTCAGAGCTATTTTACCAATATAGCTTTCTATCTGAATACCCTATTTTTAATAAACTTAGAGTTTTTGCTTAAAAGTGATTTTTATAAATATTTATCTAAAAACTATTTTACTAATAATATATATTTTTGAAGTATTATAAATAACTTCCGAAAATCGTGTTTATATTATTTTCCTTGATTTTCTTCCATCCCATAACCAATCCCATTATTCATGTTCCCTCGCCAATTCAAGCCTACCTTATGTCCACCCCAACTAATTTGTCCCTTCTTGACCTAATAGAACTGTCTGTGCCACCATCCGAGGTCACCTTGTGTAGTTGTTACACCAAAGTCGCAGTTCATGCCACCATGATTATTGCAGCACACCAGGCGCTCTACCAGGTAAGACACCTTGCCTTCACTGTTTAATTTCTTGCTCAATATCATGCATGTTTTTACTTATTTTTTGAAAATATAAATAGTACTTGCAAATTATTATATTTTAGTTGCATATGGCTTAGAGTTAAGGGACCACCTTTGTTTGTGTCGCATTCATTGGCCCGACACTTGTGTATCACGAGTCACGAGTCTCATATAGATCTCGGACGTACGTATCGACTGGCCATCGTTGCGCACATGCCGTACGATAGGCAATAACTGCTAAATAGTTATAGTTGTCTAGAAGACGTAGCGGTTATTAAAAATATCATGGTGTGGATTCAGCACGAGTAGTGCATGGAGAGGGTGGAGATAGTTATTAGGCGCAGGGGCTTTCACACCTTTACTTTTCTCTAGATGCCATTTGTGACTCAGTCGAGAGACTAGTGGACGTGCATTTATTTAGTTTTCTCTAGATGCCACTAGTGCCTCGGTTGAAACACAAATGTGTCGTGCATTTACTTTCCTCTAGCTGCCGTTAGTGACTCACCCAAGAGCTAGTGGCCGTGCATTTATTTTTCTCTAGACGCCCCTTAGTTCTCGCTCGAGTGTTAATGGGCCGTGCATTTACTTTTCTCTCGACGCCACTAGTGCCTTGGTTGAAATGCTAATATGCCGTATTTCTAGCTTCGAGAGCCCTTGTGTGGAGCGTTGTCTTCAAACGCATTAACACATAGAATGGTTAAGGACCTTTATTTGTTTAGTCGTATATATACTTTTATGTTGAGCTTCTATTATTCAGTTATTGGCATAATATTATGTGCCTTGTTACGTCCCTCTGAGGACCTGGTTGTCTTGCCAGGTGTGTGCTATTGTCTTTCGCAGGTGTTCTAGCTCTAGCCGTTATCATCGCTATTCCTTCGAGGATGATTGCATTTGGATCGTCTTCGCTTCGCTAGCCAATCTCTTCCTTTTTACTATGTATTTCTTTTCATAGTTGGTAGTGGATTTGTCTCCGCCCAACTACATGTACCAATGACAATTCAAAGTGATTATATGATATCTTTATTCCTTTATTTTGCGTGGATGAGATTAGTTATGGTTCTACTGTATTTTACAGCTTATGTATCCATACGAGTCCTATGTACTTCGTATGAATACAGCTGGCATGTCTACGTTTCTAGTCCTACGTATTTTGGGACTGGAGCGTTACATGTTTTTGCGGTGGCCCATGCAGGTCAAGATAAATTGTTTGGTTACTTTACCGTACCAAGCAAGCCTGCGTATAGGATTAGAAGTCTAGGATCTCATCCACATACTTAACCTCTTTTCTTGATTTTATCTACCGTTTGACTCATCAATTGCATCTTGCTTCCTTCCATCCCTATTCTTATCTTCCCTTCGTACTTGCTAGAGATTGACCCTACTAGTTAGTTGTCCCAAAACACCATTAGTTTAATTCTTTAAGTTGGGTAGAATACCTTATGAACTAGCCACCCTTTGACCTAGTGACCTATATTAGCAAGCTTATTTAGATCCTAGAATCTAGAGGACCTTACCCGTCTAGCCAACCAAAGACTTGGAACAAAAAGATTATAGGACGACTGTATGACTTAGAATCATTCTACCTTCTTTAAATCTTAATCTCTCGTACCTATGTATTTACCGTTTTGACTAATGATGCTAATGTAGCCTAGTTTTTGCAAGCTTATTCTTTATCGAGTTTGTTCATGACATATGCTATTGAGCGCTCACTAGCCTATTGTCTAATCAGAACCGGTGCATAATGGTCTGATCAACCAAGTGCACTTTGGTTCGCTTTTGTCTATTACTCTACGTGGATGGGGACATAATTAAACTTGGCCCTTACAATTCCATCCACGACTGCCTTGATAATTCTTTTGAAATTATTCAATCGTCTTTGAATCACGTATTCGTATTCGATAATGCCTCCTTCGAACTCTATATTTCTTTCGTCTTCACCTATTTTAGGAGGATGAAAGCGTTATACTATAACTTCCTCTAGCCATTCTATCAATTACGACCATATCGTACTATTTTCCTATGATCTAGATCGCGATTTCTTACGGCATGATTTTGTTATCGATTGTTCCTCATCGATACCCCCTTGTGTCTTCTCACCCCCTCCTAATTCTTAATTTCGAGGACAAAATTCTTTTAAGTTGGGTAGGATGTAAAACCCTTAAATTTCTACTATTTTTTTATTATTAAATTTGTATGGATTTAAAATTTTGTATTGTACGCCACGTAGTCGAATTATACGTCGCGCACGAAATTTTATTTTTCGAAATTGCTCGACGAGTGCGAATATGTGCGAGCGTACATATTTTTGAAAATATTATTTTTCTATTTTTGAAGTTTCAAAATAATATACATAATAATTATTTTGTTATCGTTCCAATTATTTCCAAGTTTGTTATTTTGTTTATAAAGCCTTACATTTTCGCAATTATTAATAATAAATAATATTTTTATTTGTATGCTAGAAAAGCATAATTATAAGAGCATTATTTGTGCATACATATATATTTGTAATTATTTATTGGTTTATTTTAAATATTAATGTAATTTTCGAAATTAATATTATTAGTATTTTTGGAAAGCATATTTTTTATTTATTGTGGAGATTTAAATATTGATTTGAAATTATGTATTTATTTAAATAGTTAATATTGAAATTTGATTTATTGATTTGATTTTAAACTAAAGGAATTAAATTAGATTTAATTGAATTTGGATTTAGATTGGATTTGATTGATTTTAATTGCAAGCTATCTATTTTTGGGTTTAAACTACTCCTAATGCTTATCCAACTAGGAATTCCCACATCCTATAAATAGGCAGGTACTCCTCCAACTTTTCATTATTCTTCCACAAAGTGTACGTGCTTCGTGTCGGTGTCCATCTCTTCCGTGTCAGCCGTGACGGCCTCGGGTCCGACCCCGGGTGTCATTCCAATATCTTATTCCATAATTTACACATACATTATTTTCTTCCATGTCGGACACCCCCGACACAATCAATTTTCTAATCCTAAACCTCTGTCTCCTCCTGTCCCGTTCGACCCGAACCACCCTGTCCACCCAAACCACCACCGCCCGCATCTACGGCCAGCCACCGTACCCCCGATCACCCACCGTACCTAGACTCCAACCGAACCCCAGCTTCGGCCAGCGCCAACCCGTCCCTCAACACCACCACCATCACCACCCTCAGCGCAGACCAACGCCCCCTCCGTGAATCCCACTCCCGTACACTTCCCTCGCCTCCCCAGGACTGGCCAGCCGCTGCGCCACATCTGAGCCTCCGCCGCCGCTCGTTTCCTCCGCCGCCCGCTCCTTCCTTCTTTCGAAACCGTCCGCCGGCGAGTCGCGCGCCTCCAGCAAAGCCGCAGCTCCTCCGACCCTTCCTCCCCCTCACTCCTCGCTGAAACCCTCTCTTCGTCCGGCCGACTTGCTCCTCCGCAGCCCTCCGTCGTTCACAGCCTCCCTCCACGCGCACGCGGAGTCAACCGCCGCTGCAGCGAACATCGACTATTGTATGCTGCTTCACCACGCAACGCGCGCGCCTCTTCTCCAACCCGCAGCTTCTTTTCTCTGTCTCCTTCTTCTGATAAATTCCTTTGGAGAAGGAAGAGCTCCCCTCTCCAATGTTCTCCCTCTCGACGATTAGGTCCCCCTCTCTTTCCCTTCCTTCTGATATTTTTTTAAAAAAGAAGAAAGACTATTCTCTTTCTCCAATGTTTTTTTTCACAGCTCTAGCCTTCAATGCATCATCCGACTTTTCCAAAGAAAGCACAGCTTCAATGCTGTTATTAGTATTATTTTTTATTTATTTGTTTGTTTGTTACAACTCAGTAACCATGATAATGATAAGTAGGTTCATTATTAACAAAGTGATTTTTGCTAGTAGATTTTCATTAATATTATTATAATTAAGTACTGCTCTATCATTATTATTATTATTATTATTATTATTATTATTATTTTATTATTACTTTTATTATTTGTATCATTATTACTTATCTTGAAAACTATTAGTTTCTAAATTATAATGTAATAAAAAAATATTGGACTAGTCCTATATTTATTCTCAAAATTAGATTTTGGGACTATAAAATATATTACTATAGCTATTTTAAAACATGACTTTTGATCTAGGATTGTATTTCGACAAAATTGAGACTTATATCCGTAAAAGATTTTTATCCAAAATTATTTTATTAAAATATAGTTTCCAAAGTAGTTTGACAAATAAAATATTGTTTTTAATATAATAGATATTTTCTAAAATAATTGTCAGAGCTATTTTACCAATATAGCTTTCTATCTGAATACCCTATTTTTAATAAACTTAGAGTTTTTGCTTAAAAGTGATTTTTATAAATATTTATCTAAAAACTATTTTACTAATAATATATATTTTCAAAGTATTATAAATAACTTCCGAAAATCGTGTTTATATTATTTTCCTTGATTTTCTTCCATCCTATAGCCAATCCCATTATTCATGTTCCCTCGCCAATTCAAGCCTACCTTATGTCCACCCCAACTAATTTGTCCCTTCTTGACCTAATGGAACTGTCTGTGCCACCATCCGAGGTCACCTTGTGTAGTTGTTACACCAAAGTCGCAGTTCATGCCACTATGATTATTGCAGCACACCAGGCGCTCTACCAGGCAAGACACCTTGCCTTCACTGTTTAATTTCTTGCTCAATATCATGCATGCTTTTACTTATTTTTAGAAAATATAAATTGTACTTGCAAATTATTATATTTTAGTTGCATATGGCTTAGAGTTAAGGGACCACCTTTGTTTGTGTCGCATTCATTGGCCCGACGCTTGTGTATCACGAGTCACGAGTCTCATATAGATCTCGGACGTACGTATCGACTGGCCATCGGTGCGCACATGCCGTACGATAGGCAATAACTACTAAGTAGTTATAGTTGTCTAGAAGACGTAGCGGTTATTAGAAATATCGTGGTGTGGATTCAGCACGAGTAGTGCATGGGGAGGGTGGAGACAGTTATTAGGCGCAGGGGCTTTCACACCTTTACTTTTCTCTAGATGCCATTTGTGACTCAGTCGAGAGACTAGTGGACGTGCATTTATTTACTTTTCTCTAGATGCCACTAGTGCCTCGGTTGAAACACAAATGTGCCATGCATTTACTTTCCTCTAGCTGCCGTTAGTGACTCACCCAAGAGCTAGTGGCCGTGCATTTATTTTTCTCTAGACGTCCCTTAGTTCTCGCTCGAGTGTTAACGGGCCGTGCATTTACTTTTCTCTCGACGCCACTAGTACCTTGGTTGAAACGCTAACGTGTCGTGTTTCTAGCTTCGAGAGCCCTTGTGTGGAACGTTGTCTTCAAACGCATTAACACATAGAATGGTTAAGGACCTTTATTTGTTTAGTCGTATATATACTTTTATGTTGAGCTTTTATTATTCAGTTATTGGCATGATATTATGTGTCTTGTTACGTCCCTCTGAGGACCTGGTTGTCTTGCCAGGTGTGTGCTATTGTCTTTCGCAGGTGTTCTAGCTCTAGCCGTTATCATCGTTATTCCTTCGAGGATGATTGCATTTGGATCGTCTTCGCTTCGCTCGCCAATCTCTTCCTTTTTACTATGTATTTCTTTTCATAGTTGGTAGTGGATTTGTCTCCGCCCAACTACATGTACCAATGACAATTCAAAGTGATTATATGATATCTTTATTCCTTTATTTTGTGTGGATGAGATTAGTTATGGTTCTACTGCATTTTACAGCTTATGTATCCATACGAGTCCTATGTACTTCGTATGAATACAGCTGGCATGTCTACGTTCCTAGTCCTACGTATTTTGGGACTGGGGCGTTACATCCGACCCCGGAGCACTGTGCTCGTTAATGGACCAGACAGCCGTTCTAACCTCCTCTTCCGAAGAAGTAGCCAGCATGGTCTCATTCTCGTGGTCGCTGATGAGGGATGGGATAACAAACAAGAGCGCGAAGTCTTTGACGTACCGCTCTTTAGTGAAGAGGTTAGAGTAGAAATTCACGACCGCAACTTGAATACCGGCCTGGTCGTCCACCAGGTTGCCGTTGTCGTCAAGAATCCGATATAATTTTAATTTGTTCCTGCGACCTTTGAAGCACGCATGGAAGAACCTGGTATTCCTGTCTCCATCGGTATCCCAGGTCAATCTGGCTTTTTGCCTCCAGAATTTGGTCTCTACTCTCAGCCTAGATTTAAGAAGCGCTTTTGCGAGGTTGAGCATGACGCGGGCCTCCGGGGATCTGTTAATGGCAAATGAAGTCTCCGTGCGGGTGATGTCATCCTCCGCCTCCTTTATAGCCTGGAAGATGTCTCCGAAGGCCTCTTTACTCCATGACAATAGAGCCTTACGAGTGGCTTTAAGTTTAGCCGCCATCCGGACCAGAGGGTCTAGATCCAAAATGGAATTCCAAGCGGAAGCAATGACATTCTGGAATTGGGGATGATGACGCCAAAAGTCGAGGAAGCGGAAGGCTTTATTGTTGCTGGTGTGATTGTTGCTGATCTGGACAAGAAGAGAGGAGTGGCTCGATTCAGTAGAGTTCAGATGAGAGAGGTTGGTGATTAGGTACATGTCAGACCAGCATTCATTGATTATCGCCCGATCTAATCGGGAGTACTGTCGTCGATGTCCCTCCTGCATGTTGTACCAGGTGAACGCACTGCCGTGGAAGGGGATGGGGTGAGGTTTCTGTGAAAGGTGAAGTTGTTGAAGTTATCCATCGTAGGCTGGGGTGGCGAGCGACCGTCAGACTTCTTCTCTCAGCAGGACACCGTGTTGAAATCTCCGATGCAAAACTACGGTAGTCCTTGGAAAGGAGTAAAAACCTCCAGAAGGTCAGCCCAAAGCAATCTACGCTCGAGAATGTCGCAACTGCCATGGACGACAGAAAGGAAGGAACGGGACTTGAGGGCCGGATGTTCAACCCAACATGAGAGAGCCTGAGTTGAATCTTTAATGATGCCAAATTTGAAATCTTGCGTGAGTAATATCCAGATGTCATTACATCCTACGATGGCATGAGGGAAGCCTAACTTGAGTCGAGTGGCTTTGATTATTCTTTGAGGGATTTTTGGTTCGATAATGATTAATAGGTCTATGCGATTAGTTTTCTTGAGGCTGAGGATTCTGTTCATCGTCAGTTTGTTGCCGAGCCCTCTCACATTCCAGGAGATGATGTTAAGCATAGGCTATATGAAAATGGGAGGAGGATGATTTAGCTTCATGGCAGACCTAGTTGTCATAGCCGTCTTCTGCTTTTGTTTGTTTTTGTTTTCCTTGGAAGAGGTTCTTTTTGTGGTGTGATGGTGAATCCGTTGCTACCGGCAGCTTTGCTAGTCCGGCATAGATCGCTACTACCATCGACATCAGTGAGGGTGATAGCTGAGTCATTATCATATTCTTCCAGGGCGCATAAGGGGTTGCCACGGTCCAGGAAGCCTGTTTTCTTGGCTTGCCAAAACCTGACAGTTAGAATGGGGTTGAAACTAGTTTGAGCGTCCTTTGAGTGAGTGGGAGGATATCGAGGGGGTTCTGAATCTGCCGAGGGGATGGTTGGCTCAAATGAGGGGCATTCTGGAACAGCATCGGGGGGCTGGGGTTCCTTGAACTGCTCAGTGCTGCTCTCCGACAAATCCCCACCGGGATGTTGAGAGCGGAGGGTGGATTGAGGGTCCACGGGACGGTACGGGATGGTGGACACAGGTGAGTTAGGGTGTTGGGTGATGAGAGCGATATCAGTGCTTGGGTGGTGTATGAGACCACTGATCTTAGTGGAAGCTATCTGGCCGGTGATGGAACAAGAGGGCTCACTGGAGTCATCGGAGGCATCATCAAATGTGGTGCCTGTGAGGAGTTTGAACAAATTGTGGAGGGAAAAGACGGATGGAGTGAAAGGAACGATAGCGGAGCTGGTCGTGGCGGTCGGACGGGGGTAGTGGCATGTCGAACCGTCAATCAGAGGGAGAGGATCGGGAGTTGAGTTATGAGTGATAATGGTGGGGTCGCTTCGAGCAGTCGGCACACGTGGAGTACGTGGGCTAGACTTCTTTAGTTCAGGGTGAGCATGGAAGCAGTGCTATATTAAGTGGCCACTCATCTGACAGTGTTTACAGAAGATGATGTTATTGTCATAAACCAGCGGTTGGCGATGAGTTTGATATTCGAGCTCGATCTTTATGAGTTTGGGGG
The DNA here is from genome assembly GCA_029216955.1 of Iris pallida. NCBI lineage: Eukaryota > Viridiplantae > Streptophyta > Magnoliopsida > Asparagales > Iridaceae > Iris > Iris pallida. Next base: position 7,846,190 of record JANAVB010031619.1, read on the forward strand.
GTCATTCATGGGGTCTAGCTCCACACATATCTTCGCATAATTGTACTTAGAGAGGTTACGGGTTTCTTCAGCAATGGCTACCAGGGTCCCGAAGGAGCTGGTAATCCGTTTGAGGGCTGCTGCGGGAAAGCAGACCAAGGGGAGGTTCGGTAGGGTGATCCATGTAGAAATTATTATTGAGCCAATTTTTGGTTGAATTCGGGAGACCATTTGACGACTTTGGTGATCTGCGTGCCAATTCTGGCTGTGCCCTTGGCCCGGACTCTCGCATAGTCTGGTTTGGATGAGAGGTGTAAAAGCATATGCTTGGGGTCGAGCGGAGCGACCCGGTACGCTGCGGAGAGGCCCTACTTAGCGACGGCTTCCGTGGCTTTGGTGATTTTCGGGTATCCGGATCCGAATTTTAGCACAAACGTCTTAGTGAAGGAGGAGGATAGGGAAGAGATTTCCGACGCAACAAAGGGGACCCGGATGGGTCCCCGTCGGACGGTGGCGGAAAGTCTATGTCTGACAGCTGGATCTCCACCTCCGGCGATGGTAATTGCCTCCCCCGATCTGGTCGTAAGGCTTCGGCGTAAGAGGAAGCACGGAGGGGGGGGCTGCCGCACAGGGGATGTCCGGGTGAGAGGGGTCGCCGGGTGGGGCCTCCGTACTTGGGTAGTTGGGAGGGGGGAAAGATGGTGACCAGCTGGGAGCGCCTTCGGGTCTCTCGAGGGAGGGGGAGTAGGGGGCGTCACTGGGTGCACTGATTGGACATTGGGGAGCACGTTGGCGAAAGCTGGGTGTGCCTCGAGGTGGACCGCACGAGCGCGGGCAAAGGTATGGTGACCCGCCGAGGGAACCTCTGCGCAAACCATAGGTTGCGCCTGGGTGGGGTCAGCAAGAGGCGCCGGGAAGAGATTAGTGGGTTGCGCCAGGAAAGAAGCGACAAGTTACGGAAGGGGAGCTCCCGGGGGGTTACCAGCGGGGTACGCCAAGGGATGGCCCACCACGTGGGCTCATGCTACCTCGGAAGCTGATACAAGGGAGCGGAACAAGGATGGCACAGTGTCCTGCACAGAGAGGTGGGTTGCGCCTATGACGTGCGATTCGAAACCAGCACGGGGGAGGGCATAGGACTGTAAACCCGTCGTGCCTTCCGAGGTAGAAGGGCAAGGTACGACATTCGGGGGGTGAGGTGGCACCGAAATGAGTTCCCTGCGATCTGGGTTGCGCGCCGCCCTCAGCTTGCACCAAGGGACGCGCGCAAACAATACCTAGCTCTAAGGAGTACGCACAATCTGTGTCGTGATCCAAATTGCACCTCGGGAAGACCTGGCCCACTAGGGCCACGGCTGGACTGAGGAGAGCAATTGACGTTGCCTGACCCACGTGGGCAAAGAGTGGACTGGAGACAGTAGAAGGGACTCTCCCGAAATAGGTTCCCTATGAACTGGGGTGCACGTCGCCCTTAGCTTGTGCCAAGGGGCACGTGCAAGAAGAACCTAGCGGCAAGGAGTGCGCACAATCTGTGGCGTGCTCCAAAGTGCACCGCGGGGAGGCCTGGCCCACGAGGTCCTCAGATGGACCGAGTTAAGCTGAGGGGATGCTTCCTCGATGTCCGAGCCCAGCCAACATGTCACAATGACCTGAGCAGAATATAGCAGAGGATGAGGGGTCCTCGGGCCTCCCGTCCGATCCTTGGCTCGCCACACATTCTAAAGAGGAGGGGCTGTCCACCGCTTGTGCCAAAAAGTGGGCGCGGTCTGCCACTTGCGCCAAAGGGCGAATTGACGTAGCCTGGCCCATGTAGGCTATGAGAGGATCGGAGACCGATGAAGGGATGCTTCCACAATACCCACGCCGGCGCATCCGGTCTACAGTACCAGCTGTCACGCCCCGATCCCGGAGGATCGAAAACTAGCCACTGGGCGTGATGCCGTACAAGTCTAGATTGTACTTGTACAAGGCAAAACCATTACAGTTCCTGGTAATTCTCAGAAAACATCGACAACGCAGCGGAACCAAGCAGATAAATTGAAGTCACACAATTTATATAGAAATATATCTCTTTATTGATAATCAAAATGGATTACAAGACTTGCAGCAGGATACAGAGTTTACAATTGTTTACAAGGCTCTTGAATAGCCAACTGAATGTATACACTTGCCCTTTAGGCTACAAATGAATATACCGACTTCTTTACAATGACTTGCCAATTTGGCTACAATCTCACTGGTACATCTGAGTTCCACTGTTCCATACATTATGTCCCGTATAGCAGAAGACATCATCTTGAAAGAAGAGCTTCTGCACACCCATCCGATTCATCGATGCCAAGCACTGATTCACAGGATTTCCCCCAAGCAAAACACCTGTAATATTGCCCACAACGTGGGTCAGTACATCATCAATGTACTGGCGAGCGGTGCTGGCCCAACTCACCTAAGAAGACAACACTAAGTAATCATGTTACAGAACATTATTATCAATGGTCTTTCTCGTTGCCTTAGGGTCAATTTCATGTTATAGCCGACAAGAAGTAAAATATGCAAATCTCATAGCCAACATAATTTAAAGCATACTGTTATCACCCTTTGGTGATTCTTACCCACGGTCGTGTAGCCATCCCTGTACATTTATAATACTTACTCTGCCTGCACAAGACATTGTTAGAAACAATATCATGATTCAATATGAATATCACCGTTCAGGTGATTCTTACCAATAGCCGACATCCTTCCCTATATTTGAGTAATAACTTACTCTGCCTGCATAAGACATCATTAGCACCTGACCTATCTATATGAAGGTCACTGGCGACACGCCATCCTGGACCGTCTTACAGGTATACAGCGCCCTTGCCAGTGCAGGTAGCTAGCCCCACTGCAAGTCCTGTATACCGTGCTACTACTTCAGCACTGCCACTACTTCGGCATTGGTTTCCCCTAGGACGAACCGGGTTCCATGGCCCAGGAATACCGTTCGAGAAACCACCTTGTCGACAAGTTGTCCATGACCATGCAACTATATGCAACTTATCTAAGAAGAAAACATATAATGCATGATAAGGAAAACTAAGCAAAACCATCATTCTCATTCATATTGCCATCTTGCCATCTAACCATCTTGCCTTGAGCCAATGCTCACATTATCATCTGCCCAATCCAGGGTCTTGGCGTAATCAACATTCTACATCGGCGACAGGATAATAGAATGTTGTTACCCAAAGCCTTGCCACATCTTTGATACCAAACATCTTTCCAACCAAACTCAATGTACTCACCGCCCAATTCCTGGGACTTAGCGTCTGTTTGGCATTCATTCATTTGAATGCAATTCAAGCATACTCACTGACCAGTTCTTGGGTCTTAACATCTGTTTTGCCATCTACTCATTGAGCCAAAGCTCAATATACTCACCTGCCCAAGTATTTGGGACTTTGCCTTCACCTGTCATGCAATTCATCGCAACAGCGTACAAGCATACAATTCATCTAGCCACAACAGTTTACGTTCAGGTGATTATTATCTTTCATTATCTTTCCGAATTCCATGCAAGGTGTTATTGAACAACTCAACTAGAAACATAGCATACTCATCCTTATTTTAAGCGTGAAGCTAAAGGATCTTTGAAGGGTTCAATACTACTCACATTCATAGGACGAATCCCGCCACGATCGCATAGACTTCCAAGCGATTCTTCGCATAATCCCAAGTCCAACAAGGCTTCATCGAACCAACCATCCAACATAAGGCATCTTGCGGGTCGGGGCACTACAATATATACCACCCAGAAAAAGTTTCGTCCTCGAAACTTAAAACAAAACTCATCCCCAAAATTTCAACCAACTCTTCATGAAACTTCTCAACGATCAACTTTGCACCATCTAATATTTCTCCGCAATCTCTCGATTGATTTCAAGTAATGTACCATCTCGATACAGCATCCCAAATTTGATTCAACATAGTTTACTATCTTTGATCTTTCCTCCGACACTCGTGCAAATCCTTAGCACATGATAATCCTCTCCGTGGCTTCGTTTGAATTCAGCATATCACTTAGTTGGAATCATACACATATTTTAGGCGTCCCCGAAATACATGCACTTCAGCCAAGTTCAGCGATAGAGAAGACGAACGAGCTACGGTGTACCTTCCTTTTCGAACATCAATAATTCTTTTCAAGCATCTCGTATAATCCCACTTTGTTTATTCCATATCTCAACCAACCAATAACGCAATAGATGTTGCTAATTCCAACTCGAGCAATTTTCCTCAACCGATCCAACATTTCCAAAAATATTCAGACTTAGCTATATCAAGTATTCCTTTCAAGTTCATTGTCATCCATACCACCAAAGTTGATAAATCCCATAGCAATATTTTATTTCGACACCCCGATTCTCATCGGTCAAATCTTGTACTCATCATCGTTCGCATCCATATACATTGTTTGCAACTCGTAACTTTCTCGATCACGATCCATCCACCAAATTGTATCATCATTCCAAATTGTATCACCATTCCACTCTAGCAACATTTCTCGTTGTACTCCAACATTTTCTCATATTGATCAAGCCAACATATTTATCCTCTCGCATAGGCAACTATCATATTCCAACAACATTAATTCTGAGGGTCATTCATATTCACATTCGCCGATCTCGGCTACATGCACTATCCAATTCCGTCATTACACTTATCCTCAATCTTGATCCGGTCAATAAAATTATTCCAACTATCTCAACGCACTACCAACAATTTTTGCAGCTCAATATCAATCAACCAATCCAACCAGTTCTAACAATTCCCAATATTTCAACCAAGGCAACTCAATTTCCGAAACCAACATGATCCGTCATCCTATCTAACATTATAACATCAAAATTTCCCAAATATCTATTCCATTCCAAAGCCTACCTTCCAACACATCTTATTCATTCCAACTATACTCACGCAACACCAATAGGGACATCCTACGGTTTTCCAATAGTCAACTTAGCATACAATCAAGTCTCTACGGTCAGCTAATCTAAGCTAAACCAGACATTCAGCTAACCCATATGAGATGAGTAGCTATCAGGGACATACTTATCTCTTATCTTAGAGGCAACCAATTCTCAACATAGGGCAACTCTATGGTCTGACCAACTTAGGGACATGGGACGCCACCCCAATCTTATGAACTTATACTCAACACGGACAACTGAAGAACATAGCCAACCAACCGACAATCTAGGCAACTAGCCAATAATCTAGGCAACCAACCGACAATCTAGGGTCAAGTCTTTCTACCCATACTTATACTCGGGTCATACCCAACGAAGTCTCATTCTAGACTTACCCGCAACCGACAAAAATCTATCCGATAATTCTATCCAACAATTCTATGGGTCAATCTCGAAGCTATCATATAAAACTCCTCAATCGAATATCCAACTTTCAATTTCCACTTGCATAGACATAGCATCACTTGTTCAATCTGACTTGCATCCTCATATCATACTCAAATTGTCTATTCAATCTGGTCAACTATTTTGAGTCATCATCCGACATTGCTATTTCAATAGTTTATCACTTATGATCTCTTCCTACGGTCTCTTCGCGACATAATCGTTTCCCACATTCTTAGATCGTCGATACGGTCCGTACTCTTTTAACCAACAAAAATCAGGCAACTATAATCATATTTCTTCCGAGGCATCATTTATAAATTTTCTAACACCAATACGGACATCTCTTAGCAATTCACGTTAACCATCAATATTAGTTTTGTATCATCTCCTTATGATTTCAAAAGAAGATTTACTATTCGTGCACCAATCCAATCTCTATAGCACCAATCATCTCGCATCATATATCGGTCATCTTAGTGGACATGACATAACTCATCGGCTAAGTCATAATCCAACAATTCTATATTCCACCAAACTTGTTATTCATGCGACAACATCATCTACCGACATGGTCTCTTACATATTGCTGCACCTCGATACTTATTTGTATTCCAGCCATTCGACTCTCATAAGGAACATCTACTCTTTCATGCATCAAGGGACAAGTACTCATTCCCTATGCCTCAAAATAGTCAAGGGTCATAACTTGTTAATTCGGGACATCAATTTCTCTCAAGCACACTGCACCACGTGCTAAGATCATCTATTCCTCAATCCCATTCTCAATCTTTTCGGCAGTCGATGCAACTCTCTGCATCTTCTAAATCATTCGCAACATCCCGATAAGCGTCTAACATTACCATCAGTTCTATCGATATCCAACATGCAATTTCTTTAACTCAATTCCAACATCGTTCAATATTTGGTCCATAGTTATTCCTGCAAAATCATTCGATAGCAACACCACACTATCGTTACCAAGCCTACAATCCTTCTACCCAACTGATTCAAGTACTCGCCTGAATCTGAAATTCTTTTCTTTCCCAACCAAGGCATCATTTCATATTCTCAATTCTCTTATTACCCAACTTAATGCTAACCGATAAGGTCTAGCGATGGTTCATCTGAACACATCAAAATCTCACAACGGGTCATCCAACTTAACAATCAAGGAACACGCCTAGCCAACATGTATCAATCGTATGCTCAGCTACGATTCGATACCACCCAATACCATAATAGGTAAGGCAATCACAAAATCACAACACATTAAGGGTCAAGGAACATCTTATCACGACAAGGGTATATGCAATATACCACTCAGAGCTCAAGCCATACCCAACACAATATTCCCTCGCATCAAACCAACGTCCAATATGGACAATCCATCCTGCAGTGGTTATGCTGACCACAAATATCGACTCAAGATTCTGTCGATTCCTATTCACTGAAATCCATGCACATCCTGTTCCAACATACCATGCCATCACCCACTGTCGATTGCTGCATAACAATCGATTCAAAGAATCCCACACATAAGACATCCAGCATACATCACAAACTTACGCATCGTATCATTGTTATTCTTTTTGGTATCTTTTTAGAAATTTAACAAAGCACACATATCACAGCCCACATATTTAGACTTATTGTATGGAACACCCAGTGAGAGGTTAGAATGATCAACGGACTTTCAGTCAAGGGAACAACTTAGAATAATTTGGAAGCAACACAGAACAATCACAGAAGCACTATGAATCATCATAGAGGCAACTTTGATTTCATTGCGGAAGCAACTTTGAGTATTCGCGGAAGCAACTTTGATTCACCGCGGAAGCAACTTTGAATAATCGCGGAAGCAATCTTTGAATCATCGCGGAAGCAGCTTAGAATCATCTTAGTAGCAACATTGATTCGAAACAAATCGAATAGGAATCCAAGGACGTAAAGCCGTACTCTGATACCATTATGTCACGCCCCGATCCCGGAGGATCGAAAACTAGCCACTGGGCGTGATGCCGTACAAGTCTAGATTGCACTTGTACAAGGCAAAACCATTACAGTTCCTGGTAATTCTCAGAATACATCGACAACGCAGCGGAACCAAGCAGATAAATTGAAGTCACACAATTTATATAGAAATGTATCTCTTTATTGATAATCAAAATGGATTACAAGACTTGCAGCAGGATACAGAGTTTACAATTGTTTACAAGGCTCTTGAATAGCCAACTGAATGTATACACTTGCCCTTTAGGCTACAAATGAATATACCGACTTCTTTACAATGACTTGCCAATTTGGCTACAATCTCACTGGTACATCTGAGTTCCATTGTTCCATACATTATGTCCCGTATAGCAGAAGACATCATCTTGAAAGAAGAGCTTCTGCACACCCATCCGATTCATCGATGCCAAGCACTGATTCACAGGATTTCCCCCAAGCAAAACACCTGTAATATTGCCCACAACGTGGGTCAGTACATCATCAATGTACTGGCGAGCGGTGCTGGCCCAACTCACCTAAGAAGACAACACTAAGTAATCATGTTACAGAACATTATTATCAATGGTCTTTCTCGTTGCCTTAGGGTCAATTTCATGTTATAGCCGACAAGAAGTAAAATATGCAAATCTCATAGCCAACATAATTTAAAGCATACTGTTATCACCCTTTGGTGATTCTTACCCACGGTCGTGTAGCCATCCCTGTACATTTATAATACTTACTCTGCCTGCACAAGACATTGTTAGAAACAATATCATGATTCAATATGAATATCACCGTTCAGGTGATTCTTACCAATAATCGACATCCTTCCCTGTATTTGAGTAATAACTTACTCTGCCTGCATAAGACATCATTAGCACCTGACCTATCTATATGAAGGTCACTGGTGACACGCCATCCTGGACCGTCTTACAGGTATACAGCGCCCTTGCCAGTGCAGGTAGCTAGCCCCACTGCAAGTCCTGTATACCGTGCTACTACTTCAGCACTGCCACTACTTCGGCATTGGTTTCCCCTAGGACGAACCGGGTTCCATGGCCCAGGAATACCGTTCGAGAAACCACCTTGTCGACAAGTTGTCCATGACCATGCAACTATATGCAACTTATCTAAGAAGAAAACATATAATGCATGATAAGAAAAACTAAGCAAAACCATCATTCTCATTCATATTGCCATCTTGCCATCTAACCATCTTGCCTTGAGCCAATGCTCACATTATCATCTGCCCAATCAAGGGTCTTGGCGTAATCAACATTCTACATCGGCGACAGGATAATAGAATGTTGTTACCCAAAGCCTTGCCACATCTTTGATACCAAACATCTTTCCAACCAAACTCAATGTACTCACCGCCCAATTCCTGGGACTTAGCGTCTGTTTGGCATTCATTCATTTGAATGCAATTCAAGCATACTCACTGACCAGTTCTTGGGTCTTAACATCTGTTTTGCCATCTACTCATTGAGCCAAAGCTCAATATACTCACCTGCCCAAGTATTTGGGACTTTGCCTTCACCTGTCATGCAATTCATTGCAACAGCGTACAAGCATACAATTCATCTAGCCACAACAGTTTACGTTCAGGTGATTATTATCTTTCATTATCTTTCCGAATTCCATGCAAGGTGTTATTGAACAACTCAACTAGAAACATAGCATACTCATCCTTATTTTAAGCGTGAAGCTAAAGGATCTTTGAAGGGTTCAACACTACTCACATTCATAGGACGAATCCCGCCACGATCGCATAGACTTCCAAGCGATTCTTCGCATAATCCCAAGTCCAACAAGGCTTCATCGAACCAACCATCCAACATAAGGCATCTTGCGGGTCGGGGCACTACACCAGCTGGATGGATAGTAGGAGACTAGAGCGCCTCGGGGCTGCCGCTCGGCTCAAGGCATGTCCCTCCTCCCGAGGGGTGATGGCTAGCGGCAGGGGGAGGCGCATCCGGAGGGACAACGACGCCGGCCGTGGCGGTGAGGGAGGTAGCCAACGGCCCCGATCCGTGAAGGCTGGGCAGGAGGGGCTGGTCCTCGGGCAAGGGAGTCGCGGGGAAAGGAGGCAGTGGACGGGCGGAGTGAGGGTGAGAGTGGACCCACCAACGCCCGATAAGAGCAAGTTGTTCCTCTGTCCAGTCGAGAGAGGGGGGCACCGAGGATGGATGGGTAGTACGCGAGGGAGAGGGGCTGCCATGGGGGTCTCGGCCGAGGGAGGTACGGGTGGCGTCGACGTCTTCTTCGCCAGCGGCTTGAGGGCGAAGAAAAGTCCGTGTCGGGCATGGGAGCAGGAGGCGTGCCACCGGCAACCGTCGGCCGTCTTCTCTGCCAGCGGCTTGAAGACGGAGAGCATTCCACGCCGGGCGTGGGAGGAGGATGCGTGCCACCGGCAACCGTCGGCCGGCGATGAGGCATTTGTAACTCCACCTTCCTGATAATGGAGAATTTTAAACTTTTATATTATAATTTAGAAATTGTTATATACTTTAACAATATGTGTGAACCTATTATATTTTTATCATTTTTATTTTTGGTTCTTCTTTGAGTTTCAACCTATGGGCTTTTTTTCTTTTAATGCCAGTTATCCTCATCAGCCCAACCCATTTAGCTAATCCATTTATTATTTTAGGAATGGGTCAAGTAAAGAAATTATGAAAATAATTCCTAGGGCAGGCCCATCCTGAAGGCCCAAAACCCTTTACTTAAAACCTGAAGGAGGAATAATGTTTCGTTCTTCATACACAACTGAATCTTTAAATGTTTTGCTCAAATTCAAAAATCAGTTGCATACGCCATGTACAGCCTTCTCGATTCAGTTTTCCTGCACTTTTTTCCACTCCTCATCAACCAATTGATTCCCTAATTGCCTATTTAATCTCCTCTTCTCTCCCTAAAATTGTACTATTCATCAATTCAATTCTCTTCGTCTCTGCAACTGAGCTCGAGTCAGGGATCATGGCGGATGCGTGAAGAGGGAGCAAAAGTTGATCTTGAAGAACCTAACTACAGCAAGTCGAAGAGTGTGCTTCATCGATCGACCAAGAGTTCGATCTGTTCTTGGTAAGTATCTAGATTTTCGATTCCTTGATTTGATTACTCTCGGCCAAAGCAATTTTGTTCGTTGGCTCATTTGTTTCATCTTCTTCGAAGGATTAAACCAAATCGAGACTACTCCTCTTGATTTAACCTGTTGAAATATTCGAAGCTCTGCTAGATTCGATTGAGCACTCCCTGTGCATCCACCAGATGTGAAGGAATGTGAGTATCGAGTTCCTCATCATATTCATTCAATTCACTGAACCTTGATCGGATCTGATTTTGTAAGAGTAAGAGTGATATGGAATTGATCAGATCTGAGCTAGGTCTAGTGAACAATTCAGGTGCTCCTGGGTGTAGATGCACTTTTACTGTTCGATTGATTTCCTTGTAGATCTCTGTGACATCACATAGAGTTCTGAAATTGAGTCTTGATCCCTTCGAGTTTAAGTAAGTTTTACTAAGTTGTGGTTCATTCTTTTTGGAAATGATCAATGGATCTAGTTGAGACAATGATCTCTGTTTCCATTCCTTCCTTCATTTTAACTCAGGAAATTCAAGATCAGGAGTCTTGAATGGGTGTCGAGTCACAACCATTGATTGGCAAATTGAAGGTATTCCTCTTAACTAATTTTCTCTAGCTATCTTATCAATACATTAGGCTGAATGTGTAGTAGAGTGTTTAAATTTGTGAATCTGTTACCTTGTTTAACTGAGAGCCATCACCTATAGGACTGTAATCTTGTATGGGTTATTTTAAGTTAGTTAATCTAGAGTTTTATCATATTTACTTCAATCAAACTTAATATAGGTCAAGTAGCTGTGAAATTGGGGATGGAAGCTCTTGCAATCTCAGTCTTGTAATGAACTATGGTGCATAGTAGGATGAGGAATTTTCTTTGATACAAATGCATAGTAGGATGGGTTCAAATTACAAAACTGAGCAAGATTAGATAGGTTAAGTCCTCTTTGATTGTGCAGATAATACAAGAGCCAACTCCAGTTCAGGCTGAACCATGTGGACTTAAGTGTGGATATCAGTCTTAGAGGTTAAAACTGATATTGTATCAGTCTCACTGAGACCGATTTGTTTCATTGCCATTGATATTGTATCAATCTTGAGTCTTTTCAGACAGTACCTTGTTTTGTTTAGGCCTATGTTAACTAAGAATGAATCATAGCAGTTGGTTATGATAGCTTGGACAAGTCCAGAATTTAGAACTAAACTTGTTGGATTGTTCTGAAATCGGGTAGTAATACTTCTAGAAATTACCTGAGATTGAGTGTGAATTGTTAGGATAACTTAAGGCTGTGGTCATGGGTGTACTGATTGTATCTAGCACTGTGAATACATAGGTAAATTACCATAGGGACTGTCATGTCCAGGACTTGATGTCATGGACTAATTTGAGATGTCAGTTCATTTGTGAAACTGAACAGGGGTATTAGCCTGTGATCTGAACCATTGTTCAGTGGCCAAAGTTGTACTGATCATAAATCAAGGTTGATAGGGTTCAGTCATGATCAGGAACTAACTTTGAAGACTTGAGAATTGGTAGGATGTTGACAGTTATTTCATTTTGGTTAAGGAAGTTGCCAGGTTCAAGTATTGGGTTCAAACCTTGAAACCTGATACTTTGTTTCTTCCTGGACTGTTACTTGATGAAATTCAGTCTGGAAGATTGAATGGATGAAGGATGGAAGACCAACGTTGGGTTGAATCACAGCCTTTAAGCCTGAAATTGTGCTTCTTTGCAGCAGTACTTTATCTCAGTCTTCCAAACTCATGGAGATAGAGGACCTGGACTGTATAGTTCAGTCCTATGTTAGACTGAATTATGGGTGATATGGTATCAGCATTTACCAAGACTGAATTGGGACTGGTGTTGGACTGAGAGAAGACAGGTAGATAGACTGAATCAGTATCATGTCTTGTTTAAGAATGGGTTGCTTCAGTTCTGTTAAGGACTGGTTACATCAGTACTTAGGACTAATTGAACATTAAGTCCTATAAATGGCCTGTGTTAAAATAAATTGCTAATTTCCTAATCTTTAATTCATAGTTGTTTAATGGATCTGTTATATGGCGAATTAGGCCGTCAAGCCGCACACCCAAGGCAAACTGAGCTGAACCCACCAGAAGCTCTCCGGCCGGGTTGGTTGGGAGATTCACTGGAAAAGGACAAAAGAAACAAGATTAAAAAATAGGGTAAAACGAAACCACTTAGAGCTTCTCAAAAAGAAGTTTCTATGAGCCTATGCGGCTCGGATCAACGAAGCCTTATGCGGCCCAATTCAGCTGGGTTTCATGCGGCACGGCTTCAATAGAGCCTATGCGGCTCGGGTTAATACAGCTTCATGCGGCCCAATTCAGTTGGGAGTTCCTTGTGACACTGATTCGATAGCTTATGTGGCTCGGATTAAAACTTATGCGGTTCTATCTCGCTGAAGAGCTTATGCGGCACGATTCAGCAAAATTCTATGCGGGCCAGTTTGTCAGAAATATATACGGTTCCGATCAAAGGAGGTCCCATGCGGTTCAAACATATAAGCACTCCCGCGGCTCAAATCTTTCTCAAGCGGCTCAAAACATAGGGTATGCCCTATGCGGCTCGAATATGAGGGGGTTATGCGGCCCATACAACATATGCGGCTCCATCATGGTCGAGCTTGGGCGGTTCAATGAAAATGAAGGATGAAGGCTTGTCAATATGTTATGCAACAGAGCCATGGGTCCTTGGGGGTTCAAAGTATTCAAATCCATTTCTTACCCTTGAAAGCGGGGCGAACATTAGGATGCTCTTCGTGCACGGCAGCCGACGAGGAAGCCACCTTCTTGCCTTTCGCAGCAGTAGAGATGACCTTGGAAGATTTGGGGGCCATTTTCGACAGTCGGAGAATGGAAATAGGGAAAGAAAGGAAAGACAACAACAGTTAGGGACGAAGGAGGAAGTAAAGAAATCCCTCCGACTGAACTCATACATATTTATAAACAAAACTAAGGCGCTTCGATTCTCGTGCGGAACGAAAACCAACTCTTCGGTTGTCTAGGCGAGCCGCCTAAAATAAAGGCCAGACTCCTGGGATCCCGCCCCGAAAAGTGATCTCAAAACTGACAGCAAATCAACAGCATTTAATGCAAAAGATCTCCATACGTGGCAAAATGACATGGCGGAAAGTCCCTACGGCTGAGACACTTATGCGGCCCGAAAGTCCCTGCGGCTGATTGACTCAATGCGGCCGAGACATCCATGCGGCCGAGTCATCCATGCGGCCGAAACACCCATGCGGCCGAGACATCATATGCGGCCAGAAGAATACATGGCCATGCTTCTCATTCAAAGTATTTCAATTTTACAAATTGAAAACTTTGAAGGGGGTCTTGTAGAAGCATGGAAAAAAATAAAGAAAGATCCATGCGGCCAGAGAGCCCCATGCGGCTCAGAGAATTCATGCGGCTCAAGGATCCATGCGGATCAAAGATTTATGCGGTTTAAGAAAGTCCTATGCGGCTCAAAGAGGAGCCACGTCGCACGCAAACAGCTCTCTCGTTTGTCCTTTACTGCATTAAATGCCTTGACGGTAGACATCTCTGAAAGTTCTGACACAAAGTGATCATTATGACTCCCTCATAACGACGAACTCCTTGGGAAGCAAAGAAAATCTCTGACACGATCCCCGAGAGCCAGAAACTGTCATGCGGTCTTGACACGTGGACAGTCGTATGCGGCCCAAACGGAGACTCTCCCATGCGGCCTAAACGGAGACTCCCCCATACGACCCAAGCAGAGGCTCCCCCATGCGGCTCACGAAGACCAGTCCCATGCGGCTCACGAAGATCAGCCCCATGCGGCTCACGAAGATTAGCCCCATGCGGCTCACGAAGACCAGTCCCATGCGGCTTATGAAGACCATCTCCATGCGGCTCACGAAGATCAGTCCCATGCGACTCACGAAGATTATCCCCATGCAGCTTACGAAGACCAGCCCCATGCGGCTTACGAAGACCATCTCCATGTGGCTCGCGAGGACTATCTCCATGCGGTTCACTCATGCGGTCATCCACACTCATGCGGCTCAAATTATTACCATAAGGTTCAAATGGTCAGGGGGCCACTCTTAGGCAGCCTTGACACGTGGCCATCCTTATGCGGCCCAATGAGGAGTAAGTCTCCTACGGCTCAGATTTCTGCTATTATGATACATGGCATGATAGCAGGGCACGTGGCATCAGATTGATCAAAATCCCTCAACAAATCCCAATAAAATATTAGGATCAAATCAGATCATTTGCAAATAAGCAAATTAAGGACACGTATCGAGAAATCCGAGGTTGGCATGATAAATTAGGAAGATTTATGTCAATCAGCATTAATTACCCATAAAAGATTTGATGCAATCACATTTATTGCTCAAATCTCGATGAACGGCCCAGATCCAATGATCCTTAGCCGCCGACTTTCAGGAATAGGCAATCATTGTAAACCCTAATGAGGCTCCCCACTCTTATAAATAGCAGGATGCCATTCCCTTGCGAATACACACATAAAAAGATACAGAAATATAAAAAAAGAAAGATACTGAAATACACAGAGACAGAGAGATATACAGAGAGAGACATAGAGAGCCTGAAGAGAGAGCATTTCTTCATCAACGCCCAGTAGTTCTTCTACAGAGCCAAGGCTGCACCCGATCATCCAAGGAGTAAGGCAGAGCTGTCGTCGCTTTCCCGAGCCTCTACCGTCACCCCCCAGAATCTAAAATAAACAATTGTACTTAGATTGTTGTACCTAGGTTTTCGTTCCTAGGCTTTCTTTGTACAAGCGAGTTTGTATTGTGAAGTAAAAGTCCAGTCCTCCGATAATTATTCTGCTCTTTTATATTTCATGGCAAACACAATGGCGACTCTGCTGGGGACAAACTTCTCCACGGCTGAGGAGTTGGTGACGCAATCGGATGCAGCCAAACTTGGCTCCACGCAACAGAAGATGGTCGTCCGCTTCGACAAACAGGCGTTTGAAGAAATGCTCTCTGAAGAAAGTGCTGGCCCGGTCCAGAAGCGAACCCGCACAAAGAAAGCTCGCTGCGAGTGGAGGCCGAAATCATTTGCTCCTCCACAAGCTCTGGACGGGGTACTCTCTGCTACCCAAGACGGCGAAGGCGACTCTCATACGGCTCCACTTCGAGCCGTAGAGGACTCTGCTGTCCCCAAGTCCGGCAGAGGAAAGCACTACGATACTGGACTTACAGGGGCAAAGAGTAATTCTATGTGCCCCAAGAAGAAGCCGAACACTCCTGTGGCCAAATCCGCCAACCACATGCAGGAGGCTCATGCAGATGAATCTGCCAGCCGTATGAAGAAAGTCTATGCTGCCAGATCATCCAGCCGCATGAAGAAAACTCATGCGGCTGAGACTCCCAGCCACATGAAGAAAGCCTATGCGGCTACGTTTGCCAGTCGCATGAAGACTACTGATGACAGCCCTCAACAAATCCCTCAACAAATCCCAATGAAAATCAAATCATTTGCAAATAAGCCAATTAAAGACCCGTGTTGAGAAATCCGAGGTTGGCATGATAAATCAGGAAGATTTATGTCAATCGGCATTAATTAGCCACAAAAGATTTGATGCAATCACATTTATTGCTCAAATTTCGATGAATGGCCCAGATCCAATGATCCTTAGCCGCCGACTTTCAAGAATGGGCAATCATTGTAAGCCATAATGAGGCCCCCCACACTTATAAATAGCAGGGTGCCATTTCCTTGCGAATACACACATAAAAAGATACAGAAATATAGAGAGAGAAAGATACTGAAATACACAGAGACAGAGAGAGATACAGAGAGAGACATAGAGAGCCAGAGAGCCTGAAGAGAGAGCATTTCTTCATCAACGCCCAGCAGTTCTTCTACAGAGCCAAGGCTGTACCCGATCGTCCAAGGAGTAAGGCAGAGCTGCCGTCGCTTTCCTGAGCCTCTACCGTCACCCCCCAGAATCTAAAATAAACAACTGTACTTAGATTGCTGTACCTAGATTTTCGTCCCTAGGCTTTCTTTGTACAAGCGAGCTTGTATTGTGAAGTAAAAGTCCAGTCCTCCGATAATTGTTCTACTCTTTTATATTTTATGGCAAACACGATGGCGACTCTGCTGGAGACAAACTTCTCCCCGGCTGAGGAGTTGATGACGCAATCGGATGCAATCAAACTTGGCTACACGCAACAGAAGATGGTCGTCCGCTTCGACCAACAGACGTTTGAAAAAATGCTTTCTGAAGGAAGTGCTGGTCCGGTCCAGAAGCGAACCCGCACAAAGAAAGCTTGCTGTGAGTGGAGGCCAAAATCATTTGCTCCTCCACGAGCTCTGGACGGGGTACTCTCTGCTACCCAAGACGACGAAGGCGACTCTCATACGGCTCCACTTCGAGCCGTAGAGGACTCTGCTGTCCCCAAGTCTGACAGAGGAAAGCACTACGATGCTGGACTTACAAGGACCAAGAGTAATTCTATGCGCCCCAAGAAGAAGCCGAACACTACTGTGGCTAAATCCGCCAACCACATGCAGGAGGCTCATGCGGGTGAATCTGCCAGCCGCATGAAGAAAGTCTATACGGCCAGATAATCCAGCCGTATGAAGAAAACTCATGCGGCTGAGACTCCCAGCCACATAAAGAAAGCCTATGCGGCTACGTCTGCCAGCCGCATGAAGACTACTGATGATAGCCGCATGACGCCTACTCCACGCGGCTTTGTCTTCGACCGCCTCTCTTATGGTCCTGATCTCTTATCTGACTCTCTTCAGTATCACTTAGACTCTTTCTACTATGTGCCCTTACGCACTAGAGCAAAGACGTCTAGGACAGCGCGAGCTTGGCAAGCTCGATCCGCTGATACGACCTCTGACCATCCGAACGTCCCGCATACCGTTATACGTGCCTCAGATGGGAAGTTGTACAGAACCACTCGAGTCCAGCCCCCGGCGGTAAATGGACAGAGAGGTTCGCAAAAGTCTCCCAAAATCCAGGAAGCAAACATGGTCGATCCAGACCCATCTGACTTGCGTGAGGCCATCCTCCACAAACGTAAAGAAAGAGAAGATGCATCGGGGTGCAAAGAGTCCTCCCACGGACATTACTGCACCCAAGTCATCATCAACTGCTGCTACAATAATGCGACGGTGCGAGAAGACCGGCAGTCCGTCTTTCAAAGACTGCAACAACCGTCTTCAGAAGACGAGACACTTTCCGTCGTCTCCTGCAACTATGCTCAGAAAGTCCCTTCCGATGGAAGAGGGAAGAAGACAAATGCTCCTAGCCCGAAGATATCAACCACTATGACTAAGAGACTGTCGTCTAAGCAGGTGCCCACCGCCGAAGTTTTCTAAGGTACCTGTTCTAAGACGAAATTTGCCACAGTGGGAAATTCGTCGTCCACACCACTGGGGGTTGCTGGGACTGGGGGTTGTACTCCTTCGAACCTCCATGATAATCTGATGTTCCAAGAAGACGAGCTGGGGGAAACAACTCTCCCATCAGATGCAGCGAACCCCGATGTCCCCGAGGACGTCCACAATTCCCAAGATGAAGCGAACTCGGAAACTGGGGGTACTGTTCCTTCTGAGTCCGAACCAGAGGAAAACATTCCCATATACCCCGATGACTTCTCACTACAGGGGTACGACTCGGAGGATGCTTCCTCCACCGCTCCGTCCGTCTCTCCTCATGTAAAGACGGTATTCATGACAGACAGCAGCCAAGGGGGCTCCAGTGATCGCCAACGCATCGACACTCTGGAGGCCGTACTGCTTGCCTTGGTAAAGTCTGTGGACGAGATCAAAGCGGCCCTTCCAACTCTGCAAGGAGGGACGCCTGGCCAAACAAGCGTGGGTCCCGCGGTCAATGCGGACTCAAATTAAGCGGCACCGAACCCGGGCAACAATCCTCCTGAAGTAACGGCCCCCACCGCTGTGGATGAGGCCCGAGAAGCGAGAAGAGAGGTCCAGGAGCTCCGAGCCATGTTTCACGCTCGAGAAAACTCTCAAGACCTCAGAATACGGCAACCGTACCCTGCTGCATGGAGGGATGTCCCCTTCCCGCCAAGATATAAGCCGTTTAATACCAATCCTTATGATGGCAAGACCTCCGCAAGTCGGTAAATCACTTACTTCGTGGTCACCACCGACCATCTGCCCCATGACGATGCCATCCTCACACGATTATTTATCGGGGCATTGGAAGGAGTCGTCTTCGACTGGTATCGCAATCTGCCGGACAACTGCATCCACTCTTTCGCCGGCTTCAAGCGCATGTTCTTGGAGAGATTCTATGAAGTAGGGCAGGACATCACCATGTCCACCCTCCTAGACGTCGTCTAAGGGGAGAAAGAGCTGACAAGGAACTATATTGAGCGGTTTTACCAAACCGCCATGAAGTTGTCCTCTGGAAATCTGGATTCCTCCTAGATTGAAATTTGCCAAAAGAGACTACTTCCAACAATCAGTCTCTGGATGGGCGAAAGTCAATTCAAGGACTGGAAGACGTTTATCATTAGTGCCACAAGCGCCGAAGAACGACTGAAGAAGGCTCGCCAACTGGGATTGCACATCTCAGAGAGAGAGGACAAGGGCAGGCGTCCCAACGCCAACACCAACAATGGGGGTAGCTCCTCCAACAATCGGGACAACAAGGACAAGCAGGCTATGGTGGCCGACACAGCACAGAAGCCTGAGCCAAAATTGGCAGACAAATAATGGCCGCAAATCACTTACTCCTTCGAAGACGGTCACGTCAAGCCCATCATGGACATGCTCAAACAAGGTGACAGGATTCAGCTTCCTCCACCAAGACGGGAACCTCGGCCGACAGAAATAGAGAATCTAAAGTACTGCCATTACCACCACTACATCCACCATGCTATACACGACTGCTACCAGCTAAAACGATACATCCAAAATCTCATCGATTCGAACGCTCTGGCCATCGATTTCGAAGAGGTAACCATGGCAGCCAATATGGTGTCAGTACAATTTGGCAGCTTCCCTCCGACGGAAACTCAAGACGGCATGGTCCCCATCCTTCTGGCGATAATGGAGATTGCTAATCTTCCACCTCCCCGAGATCAGGCTTCTGGTCTAGTGTCCCTCACCACATCACGAGGGAAGGTCATGTAGGTCCATCCAGACTTGGTATCAGAAGTGACTCAGTCCACACCATCTTCCATTTACAAGAAGAAGATTGGGAAAGTCAGGTCCTGCCGCACAATCACGGCAGATATCGAAGAAGCTACAGCTGTCGTCACTCGGTCTGGGGCACAATCCCAACCAGTGGCAGACAACTCGGCTGAAAATCATCAGCCCGCTACAACCGATGCTCCGGGACCGGCTCAGCCTCCGACGACCGACAAGCCTAGGCCGAAGGAGGCTCGCTTGGACAAATCCCTCCGAAAAAAGGCACCACAGGGGCTGGAGAAGCCCTACAACTTTGACATCTTAGCGCAATTAGCCAACACACCGGCCAAGTTGTCTTTATACGAGCTTTTGAGGCTCTCAAAGGATGTTCGTACGGCTTTGAGCGATGTACTCTAAAATGCCGATGCGTACCTGGCTCAGGTCAACCTCACGGGAGAGAGCCCACCTGCAGATCTCCAAGACAGCGCTTGCACGGGAGCGATGCCCAATATTGTCTTCACTCCGCAGGACATGCTCATCAAAACCAACCTGCACGATCGCCCGCTATACTACACTGGATACATCGACGACGTAAAGGTGGATCGAATGCACATTGATCCTAAATCTTCCATAAGCATTATCCCGAAGGGTCTGTTACATCATCTCCGTATCCCAATGCATCGCCTGACGCCTACAAGCACCGCCATCAGTGGTTTCAATTCGGGCAGGAGCTATCCAATTGGGAAGATTCGTCTGAAGTGTTAGATTGGCGATCTCCAATCAGAAGTCACCTGCTACGTCATAGATGCAGACACTTCTTACAACATTCTCTTAGGACGCCCTTGGATACATGATTATATGATCGTGCCTTCCACCCTGCACCAGTGCTTTAAATATGTCGACAAATACGGCTTCGTGAGGACAGAATTTGCCGACATCGATCCCTTCAAAGGGGTCGAATCCTACTACTCAGACTCCTGCCTATACGAAAAGTCAAAGAGGCACCTTGATGAGGGAGATGTGCAAGCTCGTACCGAGACATCCACAGGATCAGAAGAACCTCTGACGATCCACCTCCAAGCTCGCAAACCTGGCAAGTCCGTACCCCTTACAGCCACTCTGCGTAAGGATGCAATCAGCCTCTCGGCACAAGAAAAACAGATAATAATTCGGCTGCCAAGGTCTAGCCAAGTGCCAAGACCCACAACGGAGCCACTAACAATCAGGATGCCAAGAGTCGGCCAGCCGCAGACGGAGAAGCTCAATCCCTCCGACAAGCCGATGACGATACGCCTTCCCAAGAAGGGTCGTCACCCCGATGCAAGGCCTGGAACCTCTAGCGAACCAACCACTCCCTGCCCAGCATTGAGCACCAGACTGGGGGTCGCTAGTCTGCCAAGAACTCTCCGTTCTGCTCCACCAGCTGAACCCATGACGATCAAGCTGTCCAGGTCGTCCTCTCAGTCTTCATTTATGCAGGGGATAGCTGAAGAGGAACCGGAGCTAGCCAAGTATGTGGCTGCCCATACTGATGTTTCCTCCGCAGATGATGTAATCCCGCTAGAAAAGATACCTTACTTCATCAATAAAGGGCTATCTTTGAACTACCTCGAGCTTAATAAGCTTTGTACAATGTATGCTGTAGAACACGGTATAGGCACTCACCTACACACACAGGTGACAAATATGTACACCGCAATTCAACTTACTCTAGTAGAAGATGCTTATCGCATAATCGAGGGAGGGGACCATCCAATCATCTTCGACCGGAAGGACGATCCGTAGCCCTTTACCGTATAAGAAGTCGACCTTGAATCAGATGCCGGAGACTGCCTCTGTATCTTTATAGCCCCCAATCCAAATATCTCATGCAAAAACAGGGGTATAAACTGGAGACGACGCCAGGCTTGAACTACGGCACTGGACGACGATTACCTTTGAAGCCACCGGTCCCGGCGGGCAAATCACAGGATTACCATAGCAAAACTCGATGTGGGTTAGGGTATGTAACACCCACGACGACCCCTGAGAGTTCAGATGAAGAATGTGACTGGCATTCACATTCAACCGAGTCACCAACTTCTGACTCGGATACCAGCATCGGAGACATATTCAGACAAGTCCTGTCATTCAACATGGCATTCGCCGACGCTTATGAAGAAGATGAAGACATTCCGAAAATCCTCGAGTTAGAGCCGTGGCCCAACAGTTGGATACACAATGGGAAAAACGGTTCGAACAGAGAGAACCCCCTACTGAAGATAAGGTTATACAGGTCGACCTCGGCAGCGAATCTTCTCCAAAACTAATTTTCGTCAGTAAAAGCCTAACAGACGAAGAGCGAGAATCGCTACTGGAACTTGTCAAAGAATATATTGATGTGTTCGCTTGGAGCTATGAAGACATGCCAGGACTAAACCCCGAGGTTGCTCTTCACAAACTCAACATTCGACCGGATGCAAAGCCAGTCAAGCAACAACAGCGACGCTTCCGCCCAGGCATCATGGATGCGATCGAAGCCGAAGTCAACAAACTGATAGTCAGTAGCTTTATTCGGAAGGAGCAACATCCTGACTGGGTCGCCAATATAGTACCCGTCCTCAAGAAGAATGGGAAGATTCGAATCTGTATCGACTTCCGCAATCTGAACGAGGCATGTCCCAAAGATGAATTCTCCCTCCCTATCACAAACATCATGATTGACAACACCTGCGGCTTCGAACGTATGTCATTCATGGATGTCTTCTCGGAGTACAACCAAATCAAGATGTCTCCTGACGACGAAAAGCATACGTCATTCCGAACACAAATTGGCACATACTGCTACACAATCATGCCATTCGGTCTAAAGAATGATGGCGCCACATATCAAAGAGCCATGAGTATCATCTTCAGAGACCACTTACGCAAGACGGTGGAGTGCTATGATGATGATATCGCCATCAAAAGTCACTGTAAGGGAGACCATCTGCAGGATCTGAGGACGGTATTCGACCTGATGCGAGCGCACAATTTGAAAATGAACCCCACAAAATCCTTCCTGGGCGTATCCAGCTGGAAGTTCTTGGGCTTTATCATCACCTCCCAGGGTATCCATGTAGACCCTGAGAAGACAAAAGTAATCATGGAGATAGGTCCCCCGAGAAATCTCTGCGAACTCAAAGGCTTCAAGGGAGGCTAGCTCACATCAGGAGGTTCATTTCTAACCTCTCCGGGCGATGTCGACCATTCACCCATCTCATAAAGAAAGGTGTCTCATTCGTATGGGACGAAGAATGTCAGCGTGCCTTCTACAGCATCAAAGAATATTTGTCAAACCCTCCAGTCCTGGTAGCCCCGGTTGCTGGAAAACAATTCCTGCTCTACGTACGAGCAATGGAACATTCCCTTGGGGCTCTGCTGGCACAAAACAACGATGCAGGCCATGAATAAGCCATATATTACCTCAGTCGAATGATGATTGGGCCAGAGCACCAATGCACCGCTGTGGAGAAGGAATGCCTCGCCCTGGTGTTCGCCATTCAGAAGACGCGGCACTACGTCACTGGACAAACAATACATGTGATCTCACAAGTCAACCCTCTTAGGGTCCTCATGACTAAACCAGGGGCACTCAGCTCTCGCCTCGCTACATGGGCAATATTGTTGTCCCTCTATCATATGATCTTCGTCCCATAAAAGGCTGTCAAAGGTCAAGCCCTGGCAGACTTTTTGGCAGCCCACCAGGGCTCAGAGTCGTCCAGAATATATGAAAGAATCCCAGATGAGGTTGCCGACTCGCAAGCAACCTCTCATGATAATATATGGCGAATGTTCTTTGACGGTGCTTCGAGAACTGGACCCAAGGGCAACATTGTCGTCGGAGTCGGGGTGGTGCTGGTTTCTCCTTCCGGACTGGTGATTAACCGCGCTTACTCTCTCACAGAGCCCTGTTCTAACAATATGGCCGAGTACAATGCTCTGGTCATTGGCCTCCAACTTGTAAGAGAGCTGGGGGTAGAATATCTTGAAGCATATGGCGATTCTCAGTTAATCGTCAATCAGATTCGGGGTTCATACGAAGTCCGCCATGAAGACATGATCCCCTATCACCAAATAGCGATTGACATCATCTCATCGTTCGAGGGGTTCTTCATCGAACACGTTCTCAGACTCCGAAATATCGAAGCCGATGCCCTAGCTGGCCTTGCCGCGTCCCTAGCGGTTTTGAACTATGCTCACCAATCAGTGGATGTGATAGGCCATGAACTGGTCTGCCCCAAGAACAATATTCAATTCGTGGCGAGTTATTCCGCCCAGACGATTGACGAAGTCCCAGACTGGAGACAACCATTCATTGACTTCGTAGTCTACGACATCCTGCCCGAGAATCCAAAGGAAGCCACTTCCATCAGAAGGCGTTCTCTCAGATTTTTCTACGATACAGAGGCGAAGATGCTGTATCGCTGCTCCTACGACGGATTATTACTTCGGTGCCTATCAAATACAGAAGCCAAAGAAGCCGTACGAGACGCTCATGACGGTGTTTGCGGGGCCCATCAGCCTGGCCCCAAATTGTAAGACCGTCTTCGCCGAATGGGCTACTACTGGCCTACAATGGTAGCAGATGCGATAGACTATACCAGAAAGTGCAAAGCCTGCTAAGTCCACGCGGACTTCATCCACCAACCATCCGAATTTCTATATCCGACTGTGGCATCCTGGCCATTCGAAGCATGGGGGATGGATATCATTGGTCCAATTACTCTACCTTCCTCCCGAGGACATCGCTTCATACTCGCAATTACAGATTACTTCTCCAAATGGACGGAAGCTGTCCCGCTTGCAGAAGTCAAGACTTCAAACGTGATCAGCTTCCTTAAGCATCACGTCATCTATCGCTTTGGACTGCCCCAAAGGATCATCCACGATAATGGTCCACAGTTTGCAAGCCACGCCTTCTATCGGTTCTGCGACAAGCATCGCATCCAGAATATCGCTTCAACGCCATACAATCCAGCAGCAAATGGGTTGGCAAAAGCATTCAACAAAACCATCATCAAACTTCTCAAGAAGTTTGTCTCTTCCAACAAATGCGACTGGAACGAGAAGCTTGGTGAATACCTATGGGCGTACCGTACCACAGTCTGAACTGCTACAGGGAACACACCATTCCCCCTGGTGTACGGGAGTAAGGCAGTTCTCCCATTGGAGACTCAAATACCCTCACTCCGTGTCGCACTCACTTATCAAATGACGACGGATGATAACTGATTCGATAGTTTATGCGGCTCGGATTAAAACTTATGCGGTTCTATCTCGCGGAAGAGCTTATGCGGTACGATTCAGCAAAATTCTATGCAGGCCAGTTTGTCAGGAATATATGCAGTTCTGATCAAAGGAGGTCCCATGCGGTTCAAACACAGAAGCACTCCTGCGGCTCAAATCATTCTCATGCGGCTCAAAACAAAGGGTATGCCCTATGCGGCTCGAATATGAGGGGGTTATGCGGCCCATACAACATATGCGGCTCCATCATGGTCGAGCTTGGGCGGTTCAATGAAAATGAATGATGAAGGCTTGTGCATATGTTATGCAACAGAGCCATGGGTCCTTGGGGGTTCAAAGTATTCAAATCTATTTCTTATCCTTTAAAGCGGAGCGAACATCACGATGCACTTCGGGTACGGTAGCCGACGAGGAAGCCACCTTCTTGTCTTTCGCAGCAGTGGAGACGACCTTGGAAGATTTGGGGGCCATTTTCGACAGTCGGAGAATGGAAATAGGGAAAGAAAGAAAAAATAGCAACAGTTGGAGACGAAGGAGAAAGTAAAGAAATCCTTCCGACTGAACTCATCCATATTTATAAACAAAACCAAGGCGCTTCGATTCTCGTGCGGAACGAAAACCAACTCTTCGGTTGTCGAGACGAGCCGCCTAAAATGAAGGCCAGACTCCTGGGATCCCGCCCTGAAAAGTGACCTCAAAACTGACAGCAAATCAACATCATTTAATGCAAAAGATCTCCATACGTGGCAAAATGACGTGGCAAAAAGTCCCCACGGCTGAGACACTTATGCGGCCCGAAAGTCCCTGCGGCTGATTGACTCAATGCGGCAAAGTCATCCATGCGGTCGAGACACCCATACGGCCGAGACATTATATGCGGCCAGAAGAATACATGGCCATGCTTCTCATTCAAAGTATTCAATTTTACAAATTGAAAACTTTGAAGGGGGTATTGTAGAAGCATAAAAAATAATAAAGAAAGATCCATGCGGCCAGAGAGCCCCATGCGGCTCAGAGAATTCATGCGGCTCAAGGATCCATGCGGATTAAGGATCTATATGGTTCAAGAAAGTCCTATGCGGCTCAAAGAGGAGCCACGTGGCATGCAAACAGCTCTCTCGTTTGTCCTTTACAGCATTTAATGCCTTGACGGCTGACATCTCTGACAGTTCTGACACAAAGAGATCATTATGACTCCCTCATAATGACGAACTCCTTGGGAAGCAAAGAAAATCTCTGACACGATCTCCCGAGAGTCAGAAACTGTCATGTGGCCTTGACACGTGGACAGTCGTATTCGGCCCAAACAGAGACTCCCCTATGTGGCCCAAACGGAGACTCCCCCATGCGACCCAAGCAGCGGCTCCCCCATACGGCTCACCAAGACCAGCCCCATGCGGCTCACGAAGATCAGCCCCATGCGGCTCACGAAGATTAGCCCCATGCGGCTAAGGAAGACCAGACCCATGCGGCTTACGAAGACCATCTCCATGCGGCTCACGAAGATCAGCCCCATACGGCTCACGATGATTAGCCCCATACGGCTCACGAAGACCAGTCCCATGCGACTTACGAAGACCATCTCCATGCGGCTCGCGAGGACTATCTCCATGCGGTTCACTCATGCGGTCATCCACACTCATGCGGCTCAAATCATTACCATGCGGTTCAAATGGTCAGGGGGCACTCTTAGGCAGCCTTGACACGTGGCCATCCTTATGCGGCCTATTGAGGAGTAACTCTCCTGAGGCTCAGATTTCTGCTGTTATGACACGTGGCATGATAGCAGGGCACGTGGCATCAGATTGATCGAATTCCCTCAACAAATTCCAATAAAATATTGGGATCAAATTAGATCATTTACAAATAAGCCAATTAAAGACACGTGTCGAGAAATCCGAGGTTGGTATGATAAATCAGGAAGATTTATGTCAATCAGCATTAATTACCCACAAAAGATTTGATGCAATCACATTTATTGCTCAAATCTCGATGAACGGCCCAGATCCAATGATCCTTAGCCGTCGACTTTCAAGAATGGACAATCATTGTAAACCCTAATGAGGCCCCCCACTCTTATAAATAGCAGGGTGCCATTCCCTTGCAAATACATACATAAAAAGATACAGAAATATAGAGAGAGAAAGATACTGAAATACACAGAGACAGAGAGAGATATACAGAGAGAGACATAGAGAGCCAGAGAGCCTGAAGAGAGAGCATTTCTTCATCAACGCCCAACAGTTCTTCTACAGAGCCAAGGTTGCACCCGATCGTCCAAGGAGTAAGGCAGAGCTGCCGTCGCTTTCCCGAGCCTCCACCGTCATCCCCCAGAATCTAAAATAAATAATTGTACTTAGATTGCTGCACCTAGGTTTTCGTCCCTAGGCTTTCTTTGTACAAGCGAGTTTGTATTGTGAAGTAAAAGTCCAATCCTCCGATAATTGTTCTGCTCTTTTATATTTCATGGCAAACATCATGTTTCCTGTATTTACTTTCAGTATTTCCTATTCAGTTTCATGTCTTGTTCCCATTTCTCGTACTTTATATATATTTTTTGTTTTTTGTTCATACCATGATGTTAATGTTCATTTCTTTGGATATACTTAGCTCCGCTCCTGTCTAGGATATGTTGCAGGTGAGCTGGAGGCTATCTGTGATACTTACTTTGGACAGGAGCCTGGAGGCACCTATGAGCCAGTGGATGTGGCCCAAGACCTAGAGGCTGAGGAAGCCTAGACTTTTCTACTTAGCTTTATCTGGACTTATACTAGAGACATCTTTATAGCTTACATTGCTGGAATGTAATAACATTTAGATTGTATTTGAGATTCTGGGATTGATATATTAGATGCTGTGATTACTTTCATTCTTACCTTGATTCATAGTTCTCCCTAGATTTTGGTGCAGCTTACTTCATTGTGTCTAATAATGAAGGTTGGGCGTGTCTGACTCGTGTACGAATATTCAGGAGTGGGTCGTGACATATTTTTAGTGGTGGCCCATACAGATTTATCCTAATAGAACCTAGGTATTAGAGTACTATTGGGGGACTTGATTTAAACTAGGGAAACTTGAATCACAGCATAGGAAATTGGGTACATCGTGTATATTGATATTCTATAAACACTTGTTGTATTTAGGTCTAGGTTATTTTAATAGTTTTTTGTTTTTTAGATAGTTCAAAAGCACGCAATACCGGAAGAGACGATCCACCTACACTTGAAGGTTTCGAGCTCCCACTACCTTCTATCACTCTACTATTCCCATGGGTTGTACGCAGTTGACGAAGACGTTTCAAGAGTTCCTTGACACCAGCAGGCCATCCTTTTCCAATCCAGACTTACAAATGCATTTCCTGAGTTAGAGAGGACTTCTGACTTCCAGACTCTCAGACCTTGGACTTCTCCGATACCGAGCGCATATCTTGCACCGAGGAACAGATCGAGAACCTGGAGCCGCCGCTGAAGATCATAGAAGTCCTTTAGGAAATGAATCCTCTGAAGATTGGAGCCACCAGCCAGGAGATCCAGAATGTAGCACAGACAATAGGATACAACGAAAAACTGAAGCTCGGAAGGAACATGAAGACTTATGATAAAGATAGCAACTATTATGGATCCGTAAAGCGTCGCCACACTCAGACAATGCTTCTTCAGCCCAACAGGAGATTCAGATTCAGTCGGCTATCATTTGTATTTTCTGCCGTAGCTCAGGACACCACTACGAAGAGTGCCGCAAAAGATGAAGGCTATGCTTGTACTGCTGATCGCCTGCCCACCAAATCAAGGACTGATGGAGACCGCTGATCACACTGCCCAAGGACAAGCACAAGGAGCACCAGTATCACAGAAGAAGGACCCGTCTCTCCAGATTCAGCAACAGCATGGAGCACTACCACAGGGACCAGTCTACGACAGAACAGTTAAAGAAGTTGAAGTGATTCTAGTCCCGGAGGAATACTGAAGACAGACTGCAGACAGAAGCTTTCTTTTGCGTGGTTGGAAAAACGATATATCTTGATCCACAATCTAGCATCCCCTTAAATTCCTTGAAGCGCCTAGATTATTTCTTGAAACTTCTTATTTGAAACCTTAGTTGATGTTGAAACTTACTTAGAGATATTGTTTTATATTTCGGTAAATTTGTTTCAGATCCACAATTTGATAATTATTTGAAATCCATTAATCGATACCGTTTGCATATTCATCATTTCTGACCGTGTTTCCTAGTGATGACTCCTATTTGCAAATTTGGTTCCTTTATCAAACTTCGTGTTAATTGATATTTAATCGCTTCTCGAGATTTCATTTTGAAATCTTGTTCCATATTCGAAACTTGTTTAAAAGCTCCGTCCTATGCAGCACATTGTTGAGGATCCCTCTGAGGGTTGTGAAGATTTCGTTTCTTATTTGAGATTCGTATCCACTTCGATGCTTGTTTCCTATTCACCCATTGATTTCTTTTTCTACTCGTGACTTTGATTTCATTCGAGATTTTAAGACCCTGCTTCCTATTTCGAGACTTTGCTTCCGTTCGTGATTTTGTCTCATATCCAAGATTTTTCAGGCTTTGAAACTTCAGTTCCTACTCGCGACTCGATGAGACCTTGTTCCCTATTCGATATCTTGTTTCCTCGTAAAGTTTTTCTATTCGAGATTTTATTTCCTAATCACGACGTTCTTGATATTGGTTTTCCATTTGAGACCTTGTATTCTATTGGAGGTTGTTTTTCTTTCGAGATTTTGTTCGAGATTTTATTGTAATTTGAGATATTGTTGAACCTTGTTTCCGATACGAGATTTTATTCCTTATTTTGAGACTTTGTCTTTTGTCTGATACCTTGCATTATGCCACCTTTGAGACTACGTTACCTACCCAGGATTACGTTCCATATACGGGATCTTGTTATCATCCCGGATTCTTTTGAGATTTCGGTTACTATTTGAAACTTCAATTCCCTGTTCAAGATTCTAAATTTTCCTGTTGTCCTTTTGTACTCACTACTCTTTGATTTTATTCTGTGTTGCTTCATAGTACCTAATAAACCCTTGTATTCTAACAGACAGGTAATCTCCCCATTTTTGTGACTTGGACTATTGAAACTTATTTTGATTCCTTAAAATTCTTCTATAAGTAAAGTTCAAAGACTATTCGATGACCTACTAGGGTGTGGCAGTGCACGCTGTAGCCGTTATCTGGATTGCGGAGACCAAAATTTTACTGCAGCCAGCAGCGTACTGGCGAGGCAGGAACTCTAAGTTGAAGTGATTTCAGATATTCATAGGTTTTCGAGTATTACTGAGACTTTATCTTATTTTTCATACCTTTGATACCCTGGGTGGTTTCGACAATGATTGTTGGAAAATGGATAAGTTTGACAGAATATTCGGTGACTTATTGTTATTTGAGTTACGGAGCCGAAAGTCTACTGCAGTCAGATATATACTGACGGGGTAGGAATTCTAAGCAAAGTGATTTCAAATACCTATATGTTCTTGGATATCATGGAGACTATATTCCATTTTCATATAATTATTGGTTTTCGAGAATCACAAATCCTTGCACGTTTATCTTTATTTGATACTGTATCTCCTGAGTATTTCGTACGTTTCCTCAATCAGCCCTTGCTAGTTTCCCTTCTAGCATTTTATCGTTAGATCATTGATTTTCTTAAATTTATATATTGCCAGATTTTGATTCCATACATCGTTTGTGTCTTGTCTAAACTTCGATCTTAAATTATGTCTATTTGACCATGATTTTCCTATCTTGGCCTATTCCACTTGTGTTAAACTATCGATTTTTGATCATATTTAATAGTTGTGTTTTCATGATTTTGCTCCTCTAAGTTGTAATTGGAACTTCATTCTATCTCATGCCTATTTGATTCTTAATCATTGTTAGATAGTGTTATTCCAACTTCTTGTGTGTAATTATCGTACAGGGTCTCAAGGCTCAGGTAGCGTCTTAGAGTTGCACAGGATCGACAGAAGCACGGGGCAGACAGTAGCAGACGGCCACTGGAGTTCACCGTTGAAGATAGAGTGTTCCTGAAGATCTCACGACTAGAGGCGTCTTTTATTTCGGCAGAGACGGGAAGCTCAGTACGAGGTACGTCGGGTCTTTCGACGTGACGACGCAAATTGGCGAGGTAGCATATCGACTAACGCTTCCAGCCAGCTTGGAGGGAGTGCATGATGTTTTCGCGTGTCTCAGTTTTGATGCTACATTTTGGACCCGAGCTATATGGTGGACTACTCAGAGCTAGAGGCGGGTTCGAGCTTGACCTACGAGGAGCAGCCAGTAGAGATCCTTGATCGGAGGGAGAAGCGCCTGCGGAATCAGACTATACCGTTTGTTCGAGTCATGTGGAGACATCACTCCCCGGAAGAGTCCACATGGGAGCGTGAGGACGAGATGCGTTAGCGCTATCCTAGTTTGTTCACTTGATTGTATTTTTGGTTCAAATAGACTTGAGTTCAATAAACAACTTGTTGGATTTACTATGTAGTGATTTCAATTTTGTGTCAACACCTTCATTTTAATTTCGAGGGCAAAATTTTCAAGGGGGAGAGATTTGTAACTCCACCTTCCTGATAATTGAGAATTTTAAATTTTTATATTATAATTTAGAAATTGTTATATACTTTAAAAATATGTGTGAATCTATTATATATGTATCATTTTTTATTTTTGGTTCTTCTTTGAGTTTCAGCCTATAGGCTTTTATTCTTTTAAAGCCAGTTATCCTCATCAGCCCAACCCATTTAGCCAATCCATTTATTATTTTAGGAATGGGTCAAGTAAAGAAATTATGAAAACAATTCCTAGGGCAGGCCCATCCTGAAGGCCCAAAACCCTTTACTTAAAACCTGAAGGAGGAATAATGTTTCCTTCTTCCTACACAACAGAATCTTCAAATGTTTTGCTCGAATTCAAAAATCAGTTGCATACGCCATGTGCAGCCTTCTCGATTCAGTTTTTCCACACTTTTTTCCACTCCTCATCAACCAATTGATTCCCTAATTGCCTATTTAATCTCCTCTTCTCTCCCTGAAATTGTACTATTTGTCAATTCAATTCTCTTCGTCTCTGCAACTAAGCTCGAGTCATGGATCATGGCGGATGCGTGAAGAGGTAGCAAAAATTGATCTCGAAGATCCTAGCTACAACAAGTCGAAGAGTGTGCTTCATCGATCGGCCAAGAGTTCGATCTGTTCTTGGTAAGTATCTAGATTTTCGATTCCTTGATTTGATTACTCTCGGCCAAAGCAATTTTGTTCATAGGCTCATTTGTTTCATCTTCTTTGAAGGATTAAACCAAATCGAGACGGCTCCTCTTGATTTAACCTGTTAAAATGTTCGAAGCTCTGTTAGATTCGATTGAGCACTCCCTGTGCATCCAACAGATGTGAAGGAATGTGAGTATCGAGTTCCTCATCATATTCATTCAATTCACTGAACCTTGATCGGATCTGATTTTGTAAGAGTAGGAGTGATCTGGAATTGATCAGATCTAAGCTAGGTCGAGTGAACAATTCAGGTCTTCCTGGGTGTAGATGCACTCTTACTGTTCGATTGATTTCCTTGTAGATCTCCGTGACATTACATAGAGTTCTAAAATTGAGTCTTGATCCCTTCGAGTTTAAGTAAGTTTTACTAATTTGTGGTTCATTCTTTTTGGAAATGATCAATGGATCTAGTTGAGACAATGATCTCTGTTTCCATTCCTTCCTTCATTTTAACTCAGGAAATTCAAGATCAGGAGTCTTGAGTGGGTGTCGAGTCACAACCATTGATTGGCAAATTGAAGGTATTCCTATTAACTAATTTTCTCTAGCTATCTTATCAATACATTAGGCTGAATGTGCAGTAGAGTGTTTAAATTTGTGAATATGTTACCTTGTTTAACTGAGAGCCATCACCTATAGGACTGTAGTCTTGTATAAGTTATTTCCAGTTAGTTAATCTAGAGTTTTATCAAACTTTCTTCAATCAAACTGAATATAGGTCAAGTAGCTGGGAAATTGGGGATGGAAGCTCTTGCAATCTCAGTCTTGTAATGAACTGTAGTGCAGAGTAGGATGAGGAATTTCATTTGATACAAATGCATAGTAAGATGGGTTCAAATTACAAAGATGAGCAAGATTAGATAGGTTAAGTCCTCTTTGATTGTGCAGATAATACAATAGCCAACTACAGTTCAAGCTGAACCATGTGGACTTAAGTGTGGATATCAGTCTTAGAAGTTAAGACTGATATTGTATCAGTCTCACTGAGACTGATTTGTCTCATTGCCATTGATATTGTATCAGTCTTGAGTCTTTTCAGACTGTACCTTGTTTGGTTTAGGCCTATGTTAACTAAGAATGAATCATAGCAGTTGGTTAGGATAGCTTGGACAAGTCCAGAATTCAGAACTGAACTTATTGGATTATTCTGAAATCGGGTAGTAATACTTCTAGAAATTACCTGAGATTGAGTGTGAATTGTTAGGATAACTTAAGGCTGTGGTGTAATGTCCCGCTCCGTGTGAGGCATTTGGTTGGCTTGTTGGATGGGATCAGAATGTTGGACCGTGACTTGTGTTGGAGATCAAGAGAGTTGAGACTGATGCAGTCTCTCTTAGCTGGCTAGACGGATTAAGTATTGGAACGTGGCTCGCTGGTAGAGCTACGCTTAGGGGGAATGTGTGCAACCAGAATAAGAAGACCCTTTTATGCAGGCAAGTGGAACTGTCCTCCTTCCTCCTTATTCCTGCATGCTTAATAAATGGAATAACGTGATGCTATGAATATGTCCCTAATGCCTCTTAGCTTGAATGTTGAATAATTGTGATGCGATACTTTAGTTGCTAAATCGATAGAGATGCATATGCTGGAAATCATTGAATGAATAACACATGAACTTTGAATTGCTGAACGAATCACACTCGAACTGCTAATGTAACATGATGCCTGAGAATGAATCGATAATGTCCCTTATGCTTAATATTGATGAAATGAATAAATCACTTGAATAATGAGCTGCTGCGTGAATGATACATGAGAAAAGAATTGAATATGTTATTGTTCCTATGGAATGAATGAAATGCAATAGGTCCCTTCGAAAATGAATGAATGCTGTTGTTCCTCCTAAGAAGGAACGTAATGAGAAATGTTGCAATGAAACAAAAAATGAGAATTAATGAGGCTTTGGGATCATTGAGATCACCAAATGAAATGATGGTAATATTGGGAATGAATAAGTCATTGAACATGACTTGAATGAGATGAATGATGATACACTGTTGTCTTTACTTTAATATTTCACCATGCATTTTATGTTCACGATTGAGTCGGACACGTATTCGCATGGTCATAGGACAACTTATGCATAAGAGATGGGGATATATTTTCTCGGACGGTACCCCGGGACGTTAGGACGACCGATCCGGCCTAGAAGGAAACGTTGGCGTGCCAGTAGGGGCACGGGTTTTGCGAGGCATCCTTTAGGGCTAGCTACCTTCTCTAGAGTCATCGTATTACCGATGAAGACCTATATGGCAACGTCCGTATAGTTGAACACTAGTGACCATGTAGTCAGGATGTATGCTAATGAATGTTTTGTGCAGGTAAAGTAAGTATATCTGCTAACCTGTATTTGATACAGGTACGAGGGAGTCGGCTATCTGTAAGAAATCACTTAAATGTGATATACTCAATATATGTGTTGGTTTAACTTGCGTGCTTAACATGCCAAGTAAATGATACTGTGTGTAGCCTTTGAATATGAGAACCTGCTTAACATGTTAAATTCAGTATGCTAGAAAGATGCCTTGTTATTATCATTGCCCAACCATAATATACATGCTAAGTGATGCTTAAGGTGAGAATTGTTACAACATGTTTAAGATGAGAATGTTAACGATGCCTCAATGATGCCTTTGCATGATAACACATAGAATGCTATAATGATATATCCACATGAATGTTGCTAAGAATATGTTTACATGTTTCACTATGATGATTGCCCATGAACTGTAAACTGATGCTAGGCCCTAAGTAGAAAGATCATTCTATTAAATGCTTGCTAAAATTGTCCAGTTAGTGTTGGTTTAGGCGAGTGGGTTGGATTCTGCTCGCCAGTACATAGATTATGTGCTGACCCACGTTTTGTGGACAGGTGCTCGTGCTTGGGATACTCTACACATGAAGATTGACTTGACTGGTCCCGCGGCATCAAAGATTTATTGGGCATACAGAAGCTCTCCTTGTTCAAGATGATGTCTTCTGTTTATAAAGGGCATAATGTATGGAACATTGTAATCAGTTGTACCAGTGAGTTGTAAGCCAAGTTGGTATATTGAGTTGTAATCCAATGTATCCAAGTATCAAATGTAAGCTTTGTAGCATTCTTCAGTTGGCTTTCAATGTAAAGTGAGATGTGTTATAAGCATTGTACTTCAATACAAGTCTTGTACTCTTCTTCAATTATCAATAAAGAGAATAAAGTTCTATATATCTCTGTGTATGACTTCAAGTTATCCTTTTATCTTCGCTGCTATAAAGAAGTGATGTACTTCTTTTCAATAAGAAATATTGTCCACATTAACATCAATTTGTCAGCTTCTGCCGCTGTGATGTGTTCCTATTTGAAGATTATCACTTATGTACCATATTTGCCTTGTACAAGTGTAATACCAGGCTTGTACGGCATCACGCCCAAGTAAGGACGATCGATTCCAAGAGATAAAATATGTGAATATATGACTCTATGAATCGAGGCGTGACAAATTGGTATCAGAGTACGGCTTTACGTCCTTGGTCTCTTCTTTGATTCGTTTCAAATCAAAGTTGCATCGACGATTAACCAAAGTTGCTTCCGTGATCACTCAACGTTGCTTCCGAGATTAAATCAAAGATTGCTTCCGCGATTATGTTGTTGTTGTTCTGTAATCATCCTATGTTATTTGTGCTTGAAAGTTCGTTGACCCTCTTGGCTGCTCACTAGATGTTCCATACAATAAGTCTATATATATTGTGATGCCCCTGAATGAATGATTGTTGTTGGTTTGGACACAAATAACCCAACAATGACTCGATGCCATAGTATGCTATAGTATGAATGTTGTTTGGAATTATGGGAATAAAAGAAAAGTGGCTATGTATGTTGTAACAAGTTGAGAATTGCAAGTAATGTTGGAAAAGAATTATGAATGGGGTAATTGATGGATGAGTTTGACATAACTGGTGAGTCGACTCAGGGGTGATGGCTAGTGCCTTTGAGACCCTAAGAATGTTGGCTTGTGATATTGAGACCCTGAGATGTTGGCTAAGTGTTGTGATCATTATAGATCATGTAAGTCCGGAATAGAATTGAGTTGGTATCGTTTAAGGATGGCTTCATTTCTGAGTGGTATATTGCCTCTACCACCTCAGAACGAGATGTTTGTTGACCCTTTCCATAGGATATCAATGAGACTATCTGTGGGTACTGGGTAGTACCGAGACTTAGCTGGGAGTCATGTATTGTTGCTAGATGACTCGAGTGTCCCTTGACGGTGATGTTATATTTAGTAGCGAGATTGTCGAAAATTGTAACTGGTGACTTGGTTAGAAATTATTTAGTCGAATGATGACTCAGACTAATAAGACCGTTACTATGCTATGGGTAAATGGATTTGGCTAGAGAATGTTGTGGCTTAGAATATCTGAATGTTGATTTCGATTGGTTGGATGCAAATTTTATGTGGCTAATACAATGTTGGTTGCTAAGCTGAAAGTTTTAAAAATATTGTCGGTGAACCAAAGGAATATTAGAGATTTGTGCCTTGACCCTAAGGTGTAATAGATGTTAACCCATCTAGATCACCAAAGGATAGTCATTGCCTATGTGCATGTATGTCGAGGAATCTAATGGGATTAGAAAAATAACAAGTAGCAATCCTGAATAATTGTGTTACATAGAGAATGGTTAGTTGATACATGAATTGTCGGATTGAATGGAATGAACTACTCGACCATTGCTGCATGAGATTTAAGAATGCCCGTAAGATAGTTTGATGATTGAGAAACGAATGGGATTGAAAAATTACAAATGTGTTGGATAATATCGGTATAGGTGATTGTTGGTTGGGATATAGATTGTTGGCTTATGACTTAGTGGTGTGACTCCGTCATACGGACCGAATAGTATGGTTCCATAGTCCTGTTGAGACTAACGAAATCGATGACTCTTGAACAGATAGCCTTAGCTTATGGGTTCGTGTGGGTACAAAAGAATTGGAATAGAAATTGAATCATTGGGAATTTTACTTGATGGATTATTAGAATGATGTGAATCGTATGTCGGGTTGAGAATTGACCGTAATATTGATAGATCGATCTTAGTCGATCGTTGGGTAAGTCTAGAATGAGCCTTTGTAGGAATTATTTCCTTGAGGAAGAGCCTGGATAGATAGACTTGACCCTAACGACCAGTTGAGGACTTACCAATTGTTGGCATAGCCGACAATGGCGATTAGTTATTCAAACTAAGTTGATACCCATATGTTTGGGTAGAGCTCCTTAGAACTGTCGGTTGCTTGTGGTCCTAAGAAAAAGAAACTAGTATAACCCTAGTGGTCGTCCACTCTAGGGAAGTCACCTGAATGATTAGGTATAGCTGTCGGTATAGCTAACCATTGAGACTGGACCAAATAATAGATGGCCGTTGGCGACCCATAGAATGACCTTGTGGCATTGAACGAGAGATGGTGATAAGTATTGACCTAAGGGAATGTATGCTTCAATATGAACCTTAGAGATGTTTGACCCTTGAGGATTATGTGTCGGCCTATAGCGGAAACTAGAATTGTGGGATGAGATTTGAGTTGTATGTATCGAGTAGTGAATGATTCCATGAGATGGAATTGACTGCTCATGATGGGAATGTTGGATCAGTATCTATAGTCGGGTAGCTGGGTTAACCCTGACTGTTGTATTGAATTGTACCCTTGGCTTGGGTAATCTATGGTGTCACGACCCGCACCCTAGAGTTAGGGCACGAGAACGTAACAACGCCCAGCCTACGCCGCAGTGTCGGCGGTAGAACGCTGTCCTAGGTCTCAATGCATATAACAGTATAAGACTAAATAGTTTATACTCCCCGAATGGGGGTGACATAGCAGATACAGTCTCAATCACATCTAAGGTAGAGCATGATAAAGATAGATAAAACATGAAATCTAAAAGAGATACAGGAGATAGAAGTCTAAGTGTCTATAATACATAAACCCATAAATATATCTCAAAACTTAATACAGTAATCCACAAAGTAAAATACAACTCCAGACAAAATGAAATAACTACCTAAACAACCTCTAATGTGTCTCCTCTAGGCTAGCAGGCACCTCCAGGCTATCTGTAAAATTTATCAACAGGTCCAGTCAGGACGGAAGCGAGCACAAAACATCTCACGCAGTTCATATCGAGTTAGGAAATATAAAGCATGCAATAGAGTAAAGTACATGAAACGCTGAAAGAAGAATGTATAGAAAACAGTAGAGATTTAATAACAGGAAATATCTAAATATGATAAGTAAGAACTGTAAGGAACATGTGATTTAGAGTACAATCTGGTTATGTAAACGGGCTAGGAAAATGCAATGGTAACTCCATTGTACGTGGGTGTACAATAGACATATACAATAGTTATACAATGTTGTACAATAGGATTTGAGTACATAACCAATTCTACTCCCCCTCCCCAATCAATACACAAGGATCTACTCCAGTTACGTTATCTTATACAATAGTGTACAATGTTATACAATAGATGTACAATGTTATACAATAGTGTACATTGGTCTATCCCTGGGGCTCATGTGATAATGAGAGTACAATATGCACAATGAGTATACAAGGATATGGGTATTCAATAAATACAATATGGAAGTAAAATGTACGTCATAATATGTATTTAGTGAATACAAGGAGATAATATCTCAAAAAAAGATCCATATAGCACCAATCCGTGATAACAGTCGTGTCAGCATCAAGTACAGTAATCTAGAGCAAGAATATAAATCCATACAAGTATGAAACGGTCAAAGAATGTACTCGCCTGATGTCTGAATGTCCAAAGTAAATATACTGTCCGAGGAGAGGTGTCTGGCTCCTAATTAGAACAGCACAAGTCACAACATGTCCAGAAGGGTAATATAAAGCACTACAATGCATTCTACATGAATCTAGGTCAAACTAGGCCAAAGTCAACCCTTGGTCAACTCTGGTCAACTGTACTAGTCAAACTAGGTCAAACTAGGTCATGTCCTAACCAGTAAGTCTTACTAGGCCTAACCAAGACTATCCTAGCAAGCACACATCAATACAAGGCTATACAAGCCAACATACACCCAACTCTATATAGCATACAATTATTCAATACTCAAATAGGCAAGAATTCACATTGGATATACACTAGGTAATCTATTACTTTAAGCTATATATGTCTACACATATATAAACATGCATATATTAGTATTCAACATTAGGTCTATAATCATGGCATTTCAAATGGTTATATAAACTTATATATTACAACACAATATGCTAACATATATATAATATACATACATAGCTAAGTTAACTATATTCATAAATACTTATTTAAGAGGCTATATGTGTGTATGTGAACATGGCAAAGGGGCAAGTGAGGGTTAAATGGGCATACATAGTGTATAAATATCAAAGAGTGTCAAAGTATAAGTGAAAAATGTGTCAAGTGTGATAGTGTCAACATAGTGTAAGGGGGTACATGAGATAATATAGGATTTGTGTTAACATAGAACATTACATCTCATTAACTTGTATATTGTATACATTACATCTATTATTACATTACATTCATGCTTGCATTCATTCATCACTCATTTATTCTCTTGCACTACTATATGCACCATACATTACATACTATGGAACCTACATATTCATTACAAGCCATACTTATACATGCTTACATTAGATAGGATACTTACACCTCATACATCATTTATTTAAACATTTACTCATGCTTGCATTTTCTATTTAGTTACATAATGTATATACATTAACATGAGTTAAAATCAAATAGAACATTATGTTACACACAAGGGTGCACAAAATGCATATGCCGAATAGCAACTCCTACTAATAATGAATACTATACCATCTCAGCATGAATTAAACTCTATGATTAAAGTATGTTATAGATCTATGTGTTAGCTTTCCGAAACTTTAAAAGGATCGCGTTTTCGTTTCCGGAAACTCCCGGAATCGCGAAAACACCGAGAACGCGTTTGTCTTTCATACAGCTGACACTCAAATAATTCTCCAGAAAGTTACAAAAAGAATTAGGCCTACTAATACATGTTTTTGGAAAGCTAACTTCAATACGCTTCTTTTAAAAAAACGGGAGATTAAACCGAGCTTTGAGCTAGAAGTTATGACATTTCGAAGTTAGGGCTGAAATTAAAAACGTGGATAAAAATCATGACGGATTTAGATAGTTTGAGCCAAAAGAATACACAATATATAACCTAATTATCGACAACAATAATAGCAATAATAATATGAGGAACCACACTCATAAACTTGATTATATAATCATCATGAACCATTTATTACATATATAAATATAGATACACTCTTATTACAATATATATATATAAATCTATATATGTAACATGAACACATCCACAACACAAAGGACACTCCTATGACCTCCAAATGGACACAAAATAGACACAAATAGAGATACAACCATGGGGGTCATTCCTATGGGTTCAAAATAGACCTATATGCATGAGAAAATGAAAAGGAGACGGGATTTATACCTCCCGGTAGATCGAATCGAAGAAAAACATTCCCGTAGCGACACCGACACGTAGAGATTCCAAAAGGACACGAACGAGCTCCGAATCCTCCCAAACTTGGGTAGCTTCCTCCTTGACTAGAATGGAGAAGGAAAGAAGAAGATTTGGTGGTGAAATGAAAGGATTTGGTGGAGAAATTGCTAGGGATTGCTCTCTAGAAATTTGGGGAAGAACAAGAGAGAGAAAATAGATGGATAATGACAAATGGGAGGCTCAACCCTATCTTTATTGTGGCTGGCCATAAAGGTGGTTTTGTCCTATTAGGAAAAGTCCAAAAGCCCCTACTAACCTATTCTATGAGTATTAGGAAAGGACTAATTGGTTGGGGCTAAATTAGTCATTCTAAAGTCTCTAATCACACTAACCTTATCCATAATAATTAGTCTAACCTCTAACTAAAATATTTCTATCATGTGGACTAAAATTAATATCATGTGGGCCATGCCTAACTAGTGTGTGGGTCCCACTAGAGTCAAACTACCCCCGGGTCCCCGTTTCAAGTCGGATTGAGTTGAAATTCGAACCCGACTCAAATAACCCCAAAACAATATCATAAATAATAAAATAATATCAAAAAATTCAAAGAGGTCAAATACAAAAATATCCTTAGTCCAAAAATGATATTAAAATATCATAATCACATGGTTAGGCTCTAGGTCAAACAATCTCTAGGATTTTACTAGCAAAACGTCAAAACCACAAGTCATTGATTTAAATAATTTTAAAATGATTTAAAATTACCTAAAATCATATCATGAATTAAATATCATTATTAAAATAATTATAAATACGAAATTTCAAAATTATCCTGAATCAAAAAATTAAAATAAAATGAAAAAAAATCAACCCAAAATTTAGGGTGCTCACATCCTACCCACCTTATAAAAATTTCGTCCTCGAAATTAAAATGTTCATAATCCTTCTAGGTCAAACCCCCACAATCAAATCCCAGAACTTAAATAAATCATACCATCAAAAGGACGACATACAGGGTCATGGCATACGGTGGTAGTGAAAGTCTCATCTAGGTATTCTAGTCATGCTAAACCAAAACGGTCATAGGGTATCAAAATACACAAGCAATCTAGGGTGCTAAACAAAAGTTACAAAAATAACAAACCATCAAAACTGTAAGGCAGTCTACCATCCTATATGAAAACTGATACTTATCATAAAAGTAAAGAAAAGTAACTACCCATTATCTTTAAAGGGTTCAGAAAAAAAAAATCAAAATCAAAGTTAAGGAATGAAAGCCAATTCTATGGAAAATTTCCAATCACAATACGTATTAAGAATATTTAGTCTTGATACGATCTAAGTTGATCAAATTGGAGGAAATCAAGATTTAGGCAATATGGAGGACAGGTTCAACAAAGTCGGAGATCGAGCATACAAGCATAGAGATTCAGGTCACAATCAAATTTAATTCAATTAAGTACAACCCAAGATATAAATATGATAAGAAAAGATAATCGAAGTCGATTTGGTCGGATTAAGGAAACTAGGATTCAATGATATTGAAAAACCCCCTTTTAGAGAAAACAGGAAAAGATTTCATACGAAGTCAGCAAATCATCCCTCTCTAATACTATCAGTTTATCATTTGCTAAACCATATTCTTTTTTTTCTCACAAGTCCCAATATGAAAATCAACCTCTATATAACTATCATCGAAATTTTATAACCTTCAGTCATCTAAACCTTTACCACAATCACCATAGACAAAATCTTTAAGTTCCAAAACATTTTCCACGAAACATACCCCTCTTTTTAGGAGTCAACACTTATTCATTTAATCAAAATTTCAAATTCCTTCACCTCGTTTTAAATTAGATCCGAAACCTCTAAATCCAGTTTATGGAATCCTTGGACTTGTTTAAATCGAGTCTCGTATTCACTAAACTCCAATACCACTATGTCACACAAAATTTATTCTTTTTTTATAAATCAACCTTCATATTTTCTTCAACGTTCACCTTCAAATATTTTTTTTTCTACAATTTTCTTCCAATCATCTAAAATAATTTCTATAACGTAAAATCCTTATGTTCTCTCTGTCTCTAGTCACCATCTTACAATATCTAGTTAAATTTCGCATAATCATTTTATTCGATTAAATTCTCCTTTCCATCTCTAAATTTCTACATAGCCTTGTAAT
This sequence comes from Iris pallida, assembly GCA_029216955.1. Classification (NCBI taxonomy): domain Eukaryota; kingdom Viridiplantae; phylum Streptophyta; class Magnoliopsida; order Asparagales; family Iridaceae; genus Iris; species Iris pallida. The sequence continues at coordinate 7,889,092 of JANAVB010031619.1, forward strand.
AGTTCCCAAGAATCAATAACAAAGATTTTTAAGTTCTCAAAACTAGGTTGACCTTAAACATCCTCATTAGTTTTGAAATACATCCATGAATTATTCATAACCCACTTTCTGTGATTGTTTCTAAATTGATAACATTTATCCCTCGATTTCATTTTAAACCTTTACCACATCTCCATTTCAAATTTTTCATATTTGACATCCAACACTCTGATTCCTATAAAATCATCATATGATAACCAATTACATCATTTCCGAACTAGATGATTTATATCACTTCCTCAACATTTCTCAGATAAAAAATGATATAAAGATTCAAGAGTTTTCAAGGTATAGTTGACAGAATTATATATGAGACAGGGAATTGATATAATCAGGACAGGTATATAAGACAAGGAATGATGGTAGTAAAAATATTGGCAGGAAAAGAATGATAATAGAATCTGTTCTGCTTATCTATTTAAAAGAGGGACCCATTTTTTTGAAACAAAAATTATAATACCAAATCCAAAATAAGGCCTAGCAAAATTATTGGTTTATTGTATTAAGAAGAAATAAATTTTTGTAAGAAGTTACACAATGTTTATAAAAATAGCTAAAGCTACATCCTAAGTAAACAATGAGAAACAAAACAAACAAAACAACAATAATTCTTTCTTCTTTTTTTTGAATGACTGAAACAAAAGTAGCAAAAACATGTTCGAAAATATTTAAGGTACAATCTGATAATCATATGCGTCTATCCAAAATCATGGTACTCTAAATTCTCGTCATACTAGTGAGCAAGGCTACGATAATCACAGAGTCCTTGACTTATGCACATACCTCTAGAATCATGGTATTTAACATTTTCGCGATGCCGCTAGCTTGGCTGCGAAAACCTTAAATTTCTACACCCGAGAAATATATCTAAAATCAGGCTATATGTCCTCACCATGCTGGCTAATGTGACTATATAAGACAAGATTTTCATAACTTAGATGACCTAGCCCATATAATTTTATCTTGCCAAAAATTAAATTAAATCAACAATGAATACAAAAAAAAAATCAAATTTATCAACGAACATCAAAATTCAGAAATGAACAAAATCCTTCAAATCATATAACTACAAACTCGGATGCTACAGCTAACACCAAGATTCAAAATTCCACAACCTTCATCAAATTCAATAAATACAAACTCAAATTCAATAATAATACATCAAAATCAAATTCAACAACAGAAAGTAAAGATAAATCAAATTAAGGAAAAAAAGAGTTTTCAAATCGGAGTTAAACAAGATTCTCAAGGGTCGTCCCAGGAATCTCTCAAGGGATCCTAATTGTGATTGAGTATCTTCAAGATATATCATATTCCTACTGCAGGCTGTAGTGGTACTCAAGTTCGAATACCACTACATAAACTCGACCTGCATGGGCCACCACTAAAAACGTGTCACGACCCGCACCCTAGAGTTAGGACACGAGAACGTAACAACGCCCAGCCTACGCCGCAGTGTCGGCGGTAGAACGCTGTCCTAGGTCTCAATGCATATAACAGTATAAGACTAAATAGTTTATACTCCCCGAATGGGGGTGACATAGCAGATACAGTCTCAATCACATCTAAGGTAGAGCATGATAAAGATAGATAAAACATGAAATCTAAAAGAGATATAGGAGATAGAAGTCTAAGTGTCTATGATACATAAACCCATAAATACATCTCAAAACTTAATATAGTAATCCACAAAGTAAAATACAACTCCAGACAAAATGAAATAACTACCTAAACAACCTCTAATGTGTCTCCTCTAGGCTAGCAGGCACCTCCAGGCTATCTGTAAAATTTATCAACAGGTCCAGTCAGGACGGGAGCGAGCACAAAACATCTCACGCAGTTCATATCGAGTTAGGAAATATAAAGCATGCAATAGAGTAAAGTACATAAAACGCTGAAAGAAGAATGTATAGAAAACAGTAGAGATTTAATAACAGAAAATATCTAAATATGATAAGTAAGAACTGTAAGGAACATGTGATTTAGAGTACAATCTGGTTATGTAATGCAATGGTAACTCCATTGTATGTGGGTGTACAATAGACATATACAATAGTTATACAATGTTGTACAATAGGATTTGAGTACATAACTAATTCTACTCCCCCTCCCCAATCAATACACAAGGATCTACTCCAGTTACGTTATCTTATACAATAGTGTACAATGTTATACAATGGATGTACAATGTTATACAATAGTGTACAATGGTCTATCCCTGGGGTTCATGTGATAATGAGAGTACAATATGCACAATGAGTATACAAGGATATGGGTATTCAATAAATACAATATGGAAGTGAAACGCACGTCACAATATGTATTTAGTGAATACAAGGAGATAATATCTCAAAAGAAGATCTATATAGTACCAATCCGTGATAACAGTCGTGTCAGCATCAAGTACAGTAATCTAGAGCAAGAATGTAAATCCATACAAGTATGAAACGGTCAGAGAATGTACTCGCCTGATGTCTGAATGTCCAAAGTAAATATACTGTCCGAGGAGAGGTGTCTGGCTCCTAATTAGAACAGCACAAGTCACAACATGTCCAGAAGGGTAATATAAAGTACTACAATGCATTCTACATGAATCTAGGTCAAACTAGGCCAAAGTTAACCCTTGGTCAACTCTGGTCAACTGTACTAGTCAAACTAGGTCATGTCCTAACCCAGTAAGTCTTACTAGACCTAACCAAGACTATCCTAGCAAGCACACATCAATACAAGGCTATACAAGCCAATATACACCCAACTCTATATAGCATGCAATTATTCAATACTCAAATAGGCAAGAATTCACATTGGATATACACTAGGTAATCTATTACTTTAAGCTATATATGTCTACACATATATAAACATGTATATAATAGTATTCAACATTAGGTCTATAATCATGGCATTTCAAATGGTTATATAAACTTATATATTACAACACAATATGCTAACATATATATAATATACATACATAGCTAAGTTAACTATATTCATAAATACTTATTTAAGAGGCTATGTGTGTGTATGTGAACATGGCAAAGGGGCAAGTGAGGGTTAAATGGGCATACATAGTGTATAAATATCAAAGAGTGTCAAAGTGTAAGTGAATAATGTGTCAAGTGTGATAGTGTCAACATAGTGTAAGGGGGTACATGAGGTAATATAGGATTTGTGTTAACATAGAACATTACATCTCATTAACTTGTATATTACATACATTACATCTATTATTACATTACATTCATGCTTGCATTCATTCATCACTCATTTATTCTCTTGCACTACTATATGCAACATACATTACATACTATGGAACCTACATATTCATTACAAGCCATACTTATACATGCTTACATTAGATAGAATACTTACACCTCATACATCATTTATTTAAACATTTACTCATGCTTGTATTTTCTATTTAGTTACATAATGTATATACATTAACATGAGTTAAAATCAAATAGAACATTATATTACACATAAGGGTGCACAAAATGCATATGCCGAATAGCAACTCCTACTAATAATGAATACTGTACCATCTCAGCATGAATTAAACTCTATGATTAAAGTATGTTATAGATCTATGTGTTAGCTTTCCAAAACTTTAAAAGGATCGCGTTTTCGTTTCCGGAAACTCCCGGAATCGCGAAAACACCGAGAACGCGTTTGTCTTTCGTACAGCTGACACTCAAATAATTCTCCAAAAAGTTACAGAAAGAATTAGGCCTATTAATATATGTTTTTGGAAAGCTAACTTCAATACGCTTCTTTTAAAAAAAATGGGAGATTAAACCGAGCTTTGAGCTAGAAGTTATGACATTTCGAAGTTAGGGCTGAAATTAAAAACGTGGATAAAAATCATGACGGATTTAGATAGTTTGAGCCAAAAGAATACACAATATATATCCTAATTATCCACAACAATAATAGCAATAATAATATGAGGAACCACACTCACAAACTTGATTATATAATCATCATGAACCATTTATTACATATATAAATATAGATACACTCTCATTACAATATATATATATATATATATATATATATATATATATATATATGTATGTAACATGAACACATCCACAACACAAAGGACACTCCTATGACCTCCAAATGGACACAAAATAGACACAAATGGAGATACAACCATGGGGGTCATTCCTCTGGGTTCAAAATAGACCTATATGCATGAAAAAATGAAAAGGAGAAGGGATTTATACCTCCCGGTAGATCGAATCGAAGAAAAACCTTCCCGGAGCGACACCGACACGTAGAGATTCCAAATGGACACGAACGAGCTCCGAATCCTCCCAAACTTGGGTAGCTTCCTCCTTGACTAGAATGGAGAAGGAAAGAAGAAGATTTGGTGGTGAAATAGAAGAATTTGGTGGAGAAATTGCTAGGGATTGCTCTCTAGGAATTTGGAGAAGAACAAGAGAGAGAAAATAGATGGATAATGACAAATGGGAGGCTCAACCCTATCCTTATTGTGGCTGGCCATAAAGGTGGTTTTGTCCTATTAGAAAAAGTCCGAAAGCCCCTACTAACCTATTCTATGAGTATTAGGAAAGGGCTAATTGGTTGGGGCTAAATTAGTCATTCTAAAGTCTCTAATCACACTAACCTTATCCATAATAATTAGTCTAACCTCTAACTAAAATATTTCTATCATGTGGACTAAAATTAATATCATGTGGGCCATGCCTAACTAGTGTGTGGGTCCCACTAGAGTTAAACTACCCCCGGGTCCCCGTTTCAAGTCGGATTGAGTTGAAATTCGAACTCGACTCAAATAACCCCAAAATAATATCATAAATAATAAAATAATATCAAAATAATTCAAAGAGGTCAAATACCAAAATATTCTTAGGCCAAAAATGATATTAAAATATCATAATCACATGGTTAGGCTCTAGATCAAACAATCTCTAGGATTTCACTAGCAAAACGTCAAAACCACAAGTCATTGATTTAAATAATTTTAAAATAATTTAAAATTACCTAAAATCATATCATGAATTAAATATCATTATTAAAATAATTATAAACACGAAATTTCAAAATTACCCTCAATCAGAAAATTAAAATAAAATAAAAAAAAATCAACCCAAAATTTAGGGTGCTCAAAGATGGTGGGTGACGCCGGATTGTGTCTTATAGAAAAGATAAATTGCCTCGGTGAGAAATATTGTTGGAATTGGGAAGCAATGTGATTGCATGTTATGAACCCTTGATATGTTTGGCTCTAAGTTAGACCCTTGATCGAATGTTAGAAATATTATGCTTGGATAGAGAGCTGTCCCTGATGTTAAGTGTTGTGGCCTAGAAGATAGTAATTGTGGCAAAGTGAATGAAGTAATAAGTCAATTGAAGGGATGCTAAATCGAATTTAGAAAAGAGAGTTATATCATGGCTGATCGAATCGTACTAACATGGAAGTTGGCTGAAGTACATATATTTTGGGGACGCCTAAAATATGTGTATGGATCCAGCCGAAGTGATAGGTTGTGACTGAGATAACATTATGGGAAGAATTTATTGCACTAGCACGAACTTTGGCTGAAAAGCATATATTTTGGGGATGCCTAAAATATAAGTATAGATCCAAACGAAGTGATGTGTTGCGATCAAGATAGAATGCAAGGCAAATGTTGGTAAATCAATGAGAAGTTATAAATATTTGGAAAAAGAGAAAGATGGATTGAATCGTTGATGGATTAAAATGATATAGTTGGATAGCTATTTTGAGATGACCGAGTGTGCTGAAATGAATACTGAATTGAAGCTGAATGAATAACTCATTGTGGTTAAGTGAATCTAGAAGATGAGTTGTTTTCTTAAGTTTCGAGGATGAAACTTTTTCTTAGTGGTATATTATGTAATGCCCCGCTCCGCGCGAGGTATTTGGTTGGCTTATTGGATGGGATCAGAATGTTGGACCGTGACATGTGTTGGAGATCAAGAGAGTTGAGACTGATGCAGTCTCTCTTAGCTGGCTAGACGGATTAAGTGTTGGAACGTGGCTCGCTGGTGGAGCTACGCTTAGGGGGAACGTGTGCAACCAGAATAAGAAGACCCTTTTATGCAGGCAAGTGGAACTGTCCTCCTTCCTCCTTATTCCTGCATGCTTAATAAATGGAATAACGTGAGGCTATGGATATGTCCCTAATGCCTCTTACCTTGAATATTGAATAATTGTGATGCGATACTTTAGTTGCTAAATCGATAGAGATGCATATGCTGGAAATCATTAAATGAATAATACATGAACTTTGAATTACTGAACGAATCACACTCGAACTGCTAATGTAACATGATGCCTGAGAATGAATCGATAATGTCCCTTATGCCTACTATTCATGAAATAAATAAATTACTTGAATAATGAGATGCTGCGTGAAAGATACATGAGAAAAGAATTGAAAATATTATTGTTCCTATGGAATGAATGAAATGCTACAGGTCCCTTCGGAATGAATGAATGCTGTTGTTCCTCCTTTGAAGGAACGTAATGAGAAATGTTGCAATGAAACAAACAATGAGAATTGATGAGGCTTTGGGATCGTTGAGATCACCAAATAAAATGATGGTAATATTGGGAATGAATAAGTCATTGAACATGACTTGAATGAGATGAATGATGATGCACTATTGTCTTTACTTCAATATTTCTCCATGTATTTTATGTTTACGATTGAGTCGGACACGCATTCGCATGGTCATAGGACAACTTATGCATAAGAGATGAGGATATGTTTTCTCGGACGGTACCCCGGGACGTTAGGGCGACCGATCCGGCCTAGAAGGAAACATTAGCGTGCCAGTAGGGGCACGAGTTTTGCGAGGCATCCTTTGGGGCTAGCTACCTTCTCTGGAGTCATCGCAGTACCGATGAAGACTTATATGGCAACGTCCGTATGGTTGAACACCAGTGACCATGTAGTCAGGATGCATGCTAATAAATGTTTTGTGCAGGCAAAGTAAGTATATCTGCTAACCTGTATTTGATGCAGGTACGAGGGTGTCGGCTATCGGTAAGAAATCACTTAAATGTGATATACTCAATATATGTGTTGGTTTAACTTACGAGCTTAACATACCAAGTAAATAATACTTTGTGTAGCCTTTCAATATGAGAACCTGCTTAACATGTTAAATTCAGTATGCTAGAAAGATGCCTTGTTATTATCATTGCCCAACCATAATATACATGGTAAGTGATGCTTAAGGTGAGAATTGTTACAACATGTTTAAGTTGAGAATGTTAATGATGCCTCAATGATGCCTTTGCATGATAACACCAAGAATGTTATAATGATATGTCCACATGAATGTTACAAAGAATATGTTTATATGCTTCACTATGATGATTGCCCATGAACTGTAAACTGATGCTAGGCCCTAAGTGGAAAGATCATTCTATTAAATACTTGCTAAAATCGACCAGTTAGTGTTGGTTTAGGCGAGTGGGTTGGATTCTTCTCGCCAGTACATAGATGATGTGCTGACCCATGTTTTGTGGGCAGGTGCTCGTGCTTGTGATACTCTACACACGAAGACTGGCTTGATTGATCCCGTGGCATCGAAGATTTGTTGGGCATACAGAAGTTCTCCTTGTTCAAGATGATGTCTTTTGTTTATAAAGGACATAATGTATGGAACATTGTAATCAGTTGTACCAGTGAGTTGTAAGCCAAGTTCATATATTGAGTTGTAATCCAATGTATCCAAGTATCAAATGTAAGCTTTGTAGCATTGTTCAGTTGGTTTTCAATGTAAAATGAGACGTGTTCTAAGCATTGTACTTTAATACAAGTCTTGTACTCTTATTCAATTATCAATAAAGAGAATAAAGTTCTATATATCTCTGTATGACTTCAAGTTATCTTTTTATCTCCGCTGCTATAAAGAAGTGATGTACTTCTATTCAATAAGAAAGATTGCCCTCATTAACATCAATTTGTCTGCTTCTGCCGCTGCGATGTGTTCCTATTTGAAGATTATCACTTATGTACCATCTTTGCCTTGTACAAGTACAATACCAGACTTGTACGGCATCACGCCCAAGCGAGGACGATCGATTCCAAGAGATAAAATATGTGAATAAATAACTCTACGAATCGGGACGTGACATGTGGTCATGGGTGTACTGATTGTATCCAGCACTGTGAATACATAGGTAAGTTACCATGGGGACTGTCATGTCCAGGACTTGATGTCATGGACTGATTTGAGATGTCAGCTCATTTGTGAAACTGAACAGGGGTATTAGCCTGTGAACTGAACCATTGTTCAGTGACCCAAGTTGTACTGATCACTAAATCAAGGTTGATAGGGTTCAGTCATGATCAGGAACTAACTTTGAAGACTTGAGAATTGGTAGGATGTTGGCAGTTATTTCATTTTGGTTAAGGAAGTTGCCAGGTTTAAGTATTGGGTTCAAACCTTGAAACCTGATACTTTGTTTCTTTCTGGACTGTTACTTGATGAAATTTAGTTTGGGAGATTGAATGGATGAAGGATGGAAGACCAATGTTGGGTTGAATCACAGCCTTTAAGCCTGAAATTGTGTTTCTTTGCAGCAGTACTTTATCTCAATCTTTCAAATTCATAGAGATAGAGGACCTGGACTGTATTATTCAGTCCTATGTTAGACTGAATTAGGGGTGATATGGTATTAGCATTTACCAAGACTGAATTGGGACTGGTGTTGGACTGAGAGGAGACGGGTAGATAGACTGAATTAGTATTATGTCATATTTAAGAATGGGTTGCTTCAGTCCTGTTAAGGACTGTATGCATCAGTACTTAGGACTAATTGAACATTAAGTCTTATAAATGGCCTGTGTTAAACTAAATTGCCAATTTCCTAATCTTTAATGTATAGTTGTTTAATGGAAGTTTAATTCTTCTTATTGAATAGGCTAATTTATTCCACTGATCAGCAGTCTAGTAGTTACTTCAAATATTACCTTGGCTCAGTACATTTCCTATTGATAGGAGTTAAGATTTTATATTAGAGAGGTGAATGATCATTCCTATAGCCTTAGCTTATCAATTTTTATAGAGTAAACTAGTATCTTGGACTGTGTCAGCCTAGTAAAGCTAAATGTATCAGTTTTATTGGACTGAATGATGACATTCCTGTTCAGGACTGACCCCTTGAGGAGTGCACTTCTGGAAATAGGAACCTGGGATTTTGGCTTGACAAATTCATGATACAAGCAGGAAATTGACTTTGGATAACTGATTTGGAAAAAACTCCTATTGGACAGGATATTAGGAGTACCTACAGAATATGAGGACTGCCTATTTATCACTAGTTAGGATTACCTTAGCTGATGTGGATATACCAATATTGGCCTTGGCCTTTCAGGATCAAGGGAAACTTGGTTAGAAATAACTTAGGGGAGTGGAAATGTTGTTCTATTAGTTTATAGTTAAAATGTTGAAATTATAACATTAGTATGATTGTTTAAGATATTTGTATATTGGTTATCAAGCTGATATTTTGAGATACCAATCCTTGTTAGTTAATAATTGTGGTAGGATGAGCATGTATCTGAGTATTTACTGATACTCAAGAATGTCACCAGCTTAGTATATAGCCTATGTTTTTGATACCTTATAAACAAGGATATTAGATGAGGTAAATCCTAAATTAGGAACTTGTACAGATTTTAACCAAGTCATAAATTATAACATGAGGGTTTCCAGCAGTCCATCTCACACTTGATCACCCTGAGCAATGCAAGTATACTCCTCGGACTTGTTCATTTCTCATGTCTTGTATATTCATTCATGTATCTTCTTGTTGACACGATGTATCACGAGATTGCCAGGTTTCATGTTTCATGGGTTACTTGTGTCTGGAAGGGGAAATACTACAGATGTGTGATCAAACCCTGTTACTATTTATGTGAATAGCTTAGGCCCCATATCGTGCACGCGGGACCAAAGCCGTACCATTTCATGTTCATTGAATCTACCCAAGCCGACCACACAATCTGGATATATTTCAATATTGCACATTTCAGGATTCAGGTTGTATTTCATGTTCAGGTTGTATTTCATGTTCAGGACTCATATCTTGTTTCCTGTATTTACTTTCAGTATTTTCTGTTCAGTTTTATGTCTTGTTCTCATTTCTCGTACTTTATATGTATTTTCTATTTCTTGTTCATACCATGATGTTCATGTTCATTTCCTTAGATATACTTAGCTTCGCTTCTGGCTAGGATATGTTGTAGGTGAGTTGGAGGTAATCTGTAATACTTACTATGGGCAGGAGCCTGTAGACACCTATGAGCCAGTGGATGTGGCCCATGACCTAGAGGCTGAGGAAGCCTAGACTTTTCTACTTAGCTTTATCTGGACTTGTACTAGAGACATCTTTATAGTTTACATTGCTGGAATGTAATAACATTTAGATTGTATTTGAGATTCTGGGATTGATATATTAGATGCTATGATTACTTTCATTCTTATCGTGATTCATAGTTCTCCCAAGATTTTGGTACAGTTTACTTCATTGTGTCTAACAATGAAGGCTGGGCGTGTGTCACGACCCGCACCCACTGTGAGGGTACGAGTACGTAACAACGCCCAGCCTATGCCGCAGTGTCGGCGGTAGAACGCTGTTCTAAGTCTCTAACTAACCATCAACTCATGCAGTATATAATGTACTCATCAAGATCAACTCCGAACGGAGGACAAGTATAAGATATGGTGTAACTCAATCACAGCCTAAGCACGATAAGATAACACAGAAATATTACTAAGAAATTTAAGACAACAAAACTACTAATATAATAACAACAAACTCAAAATCTCAATACATCTCAAGTCTCAAATCTCTATATACAACTCCAGATCTAAACAGGAAAACTAAAACAAGACAGACTAACTAAACTCCCGATCACTCCTGAGTGTCGGGGCCATAGGTAGCTAAACCATCTCCTGCTCCAAAGCAAGTAGGGCAAATGTCCTCAGGACAAGCATCTGTAATATTTTCAACAGGTCCAGTCAGGACAGAAACGAGCACAATCTCATCTAGCAAACCCAAGTAAATGACAGAGAACTATAAAGCAGTTATAGACAGTTGTATTGATGAATATGGAAGTTTGTACGAGTAATAATGTAGAGAGCAGTTAAGGTACAAGGAAAGTAAGGTAACTAAACAAGAAGAGAAACATAGCAAAGAAGACTGTAAAATAAAATCTAGCTGAACTAGAGTAACATAATGAGTTCAGATGGTACAATATAAGTCGAGTGTAATCCCAATGTGAGTCTAATACAAGATGAGTCGAATGTAATTCTAATCATTATTCTAATAAGGTGAATCGAATAAGGTGATACGAATAAGGTGATTCACATGATGTTCTAATAATGATTCGAATAAATTCTCCAAGTGTGTTTTAAAGTACTTAGTTAGACCTGTAAACGGCTAAGGGTAAATCCGGCACATCACACACCTGGCCGGGTGTGGAATGGCTATCGTTCGAATATATTCACATGAGGTGGTTCGAATAGTGGAAATGTTCACATGTCTAATCAAGTATTTCTCCGCCCATCTAATACAAATGAATCTAAAGTCCGACACATCAATCGAATAAAAGTCCAACCAACATATGAAGATACGAATAGGGTGATTCGAATAGTGATTCGTATGGTGATTCGAATAATAGAGGTAAGACGAGTAAGTATGTGTGTCGTATACATGGATTCAGAAATAAAAATACGTGTTCGTAACAGAGAATCACATACAGCTAACTAGAACTGAAGTACAGTAATTGACAAATAAATGAGACAACTATCAGAGAATGTACTCGCCTGATACTCTGAAAAAAGAAGTGTAATGTCAGATGCCTGCACCAGAGTCACAATGTCCTAAACAGAGTAATATGGGTCATGATATGTAAAACATAAGAGATTTGGAAGCTACAATGCAAACTACATGATTTCTAAGCCAATCTAGGTCAAAGTCAACTCTAAGTCAACTGTCTGGGTCAAACTAGGTCCAAGTCAAACTAGGTCAACTCTGGGTCAACCCAAGTCAATACTCTAGTCAAACTAGGTCAATTGGTCCCATCTAGACTAATGTTGACTTTTGGTCAACTCTAGTCAAACTAGACTAGTCAAACTAAGTCAACTAGGTCAAACTTAGTCTAGTCAAGTCTCACTAGGCCTAACCAAGCCTAGACTAGCATCCAAGCACAATCACAAGGTTTCAAAGCAACACATATCATATATATGCATATACCATATATATACACATAGGCTAAGGTATTTATACATGCATTTATACATCATCATTTATTCATGCATATACATTTATTCATACATTACCTTATTCATACTTATTCATGTCATCATGCATCCATACATATATACCCTCATGCATTTATTCAACAACCTAACTAACTAGCATGTTTGCCAATCATTATGAAGTCAACCTGCATATATATAAATTACATATAGGTATAGAGATGATATATGGCATGTGGGGGTGTGTGTGTCTAGTGACAGAATAACAAATGTGTGTGTGTGACATGAACAATAGAGGGTTCAATGTGTGGTGTGCTATATGTGATAGATATGAGTGTGTGTGTGACAGGGAACAAATCAGCCCATGTGTAAACTGAAAAGAAAAACAATGTGTAGAAAATAGCATCTCAGATTAACCCTCCTATAACATTTCAGATTTCAGTGAGCATCCCAAAACTCATATTAACAAACTCATGAAACACATTACCCCTTTAACAGTTCTGAAATTGACTTCTCAGTTTTAATAAAAACAACCCCCTACTCCATTTCAATCTCAGATTAATACATTCCATAACAGTAAACAAGGTTCCCTAACTTCACTTCTCAGATTTTAGTTAACAGGTACAGTCCCATACCTATATACATTGAATACCATGTAACAAGTTTTCCCAAATCAATACACAGTCCAACACTGCAAATCTCAGTTTTTAGGAGAATCAAAATTCAGTTTTGAATACACATTCTCAGGTAATCAGTGAAAGAGGGAAAAACCAGTGTGATATGGTGAGGATAAAACTGTGGGTGTGTGAGAATGCATTACAGTTCATGATTCAAACAATTTCAAATCCATAACATTGTGTGTGAAGAATCTAGGAACAGGTAGGTCCCTGCATTCTCAGGTTTTTTTTAAAAGAACTCAAACACAGTGAACAAATGCCAGTAAACTAATCATTGGAAATCAATTGGATATTCAAAATTCAGTTGAGGAAATCATTCTCAGGAAATCTAACAGTTCAAAATCAGTCCAAAACCCCAATTGATAGTTCATTCAGTTCGAAACCCATTCACAGAGCAAAACCCGAATGTAACATAACAAACCCAACTAGCAGTAGTTAGGACAATTGTAAGAAACAAATTAGTGGTTTAGATAGCATTTAAAAACATATTAAGAAGGAATCAAATTCAGGATTTGAATTTGAATACAGGTATCAGAAAAAGACAGTTCAGGGAAAAAGAGAAGGAATTCGAAATAAAATAACAAAACAGAGGTTGGTAACATTAATACACATGTTAGGGGATTAAATATGTCGATTAAACACTAATTATTCAGTTTAAATGGAAAGAAAAGTTCAGTTTCGAAAATAGGGAAATGGTATCAGAAAAATGATGGGAAGATACAATTTTCGAAATCAAAACATTCAAGTCAACATACAACACGTGTCAGAGGGTGCACAGACATTGGGACATGTTCTTCGTGTCCAGGGAGAGTCCCTCGTGTCCAGAAATTGGGACACGAAGTGTCCAAGAGCCACTGAACACAGTGTCAGAGACAGTGTAATGCACTGTCTCGTGCACGCGTGTCGAGCCACAAAGGACACGACACACACATCTCCGCGTGTCATGCACGTGTCCATAGTTAGGGTAGGTCTAGGTGTTCGTGTACACGTGTCTGCCTTGTGTCCACGTGAGTCATGTCCAAAGAAAATAGTGCGTATCAGCACACGTTTTAACCCGCGTGTCGTGCAGTGCCAAATCGATGCGGATGGGATTTCTCCCAATCCGCTCCATAAAATATCCTAAAATTTTATGTGCACTGTGTCAGTCACTAGGGGAATGTGTCCACAAAATTTTAGCTCACAAGAGCCCGTGTCGTGTCCGCAGTGGCACCCGAGCAGCAGGGCACTGCACGGTGTCCTTGTGCACGCGTGTGTGTTCAAATATGGACACAAACGTGTCCAGAAATATGCTCAGAAGGACACGAATGTAAAGTACACATATAGATCTACGAATTCATTCAAAAATATTTAGAAAAACAGAAGAAAAATCCCTCTTAGGCATTTCATCAAACACCTAGGCAACACTACGACACATGTCCGATACGGACACGAAACGGACACGAATTCCACCCAAATTTCGGGGACACCTAGGGGACTCCTAGATCTAGCCCTACATGCAAAGAAAACTGAAATATAAATCAATTTAGAGGGCTTTACCTATGTGTGCAAAAAGCTTGGAAAAGCTCCAAATGGAGGATTCTTCCTCTTGATGCCAAATGCTCCAAATTGTCCCAAAGCTGGGATTAAATTCCACATTCAGAAAATAGGAGAAAATTAGGTTCTAATGCAAGAAACTAGAATCAAAAAGGAATTAAAATAGATTTATGGGGATTTTTGGAAGAGGGACAATACCTTTCTTTCTCCAATGTTGAAATGAATGAAAGAAGGAGGCAAGCCCTAGAGAATAAGTATTTATATAGGGTGGGAATCCCTATGGCTGGTCCTTTAGGGTTTAGTTAGGGTTAGGGCTTCTAGTTATGGGCCATGGGCCAAGTCATGATCAAAATAAATCATTTAGCCATAAGTCATTTCATGAAACCATGAACCATGACTTAAATGCAATAAACCAAATCCCCTCATTCTAAAATTAGTTTCTAATGACTAAATGTAGGTTAACCTAAGTTAGACTAGGGTCACCATGGCTAGGGTTAGCTTCTAGGCTAGCTCACTAGGTCTCAACAAGTCAAGTCAACCAGAAATTCACCAATTCAACAAATGACCAAATAAATCAAATAAGGCAAAATGACCAAAATACCCCTAGACTAAAAATAATAATTAAATCGTCCTAATGACGTGGTTAGGCTCTAGGTCATGCAGTCTCTCAGGTTTCACTAGCAGCACACCAAAATCACAAGTCATGACTTAAAACAGTTTTAAATAGTTTAAAAATTATTAAAAATTACCAAAAATTATAATGTGAAATAAATATCAATGAATAATAATTATAATTACAAAATTTCAAAAATACCCTCATCTGAAAAATTGGGTGTTACAATCCTACCCACCTTATAAAAATTTCGTCCTCGAAATTAAGATGATCGCACCCTTCCTAGGTTAAACCCCCAATCAATCAAGGTCGAAGCAATACAATCCTACTTGTCATGATTCCACAGTCTCGAGCAGGGTAGCTACACTATCTAGCAATCACAAGAAATATCCTGGCAGGTACTAAGGGAAATCATATATGAAAGTAGGGAAGAAGAACAGGAAGACGAACCTTCTAACCCATCACCTGCAGCGTCGGTCTCCTCGAATGCCATCGCAAAAGCTCTACCCCTCTGGGCATGGTGCTGCGCTACAGGTGGCCTAGCTCCCTCTCTCTGACCCGGTGCTCCATCATATACGGGTGCAGTAGGGCAATCCCTGACCTGATGAGCAGCGGATCCACAGAACAGACAAACCTTTCGCCTCCTATAACAAGTCTCCCAAACGTGCCCTGCCCTCTTGCAGTAAGCACAAGGCTACTCCTTGCGGTTCTGCCCTCTAGGTTGATGTTGTGCCTGCTGTACTCTTACCGGTGCCTACATCTGCGGAATCTGTACATGAGGCCTCTTGGCCTGGCCTCTGCTGCTGCTGCCCCCAACTGGGTCTCGCCCCCTCTTGAGCCTAAGCTCAAGATCATCCTCAGCCAATAAGGATCTCGTCAAAATCTTCTCAAAAGTGGTATCCCTGTTGCCCTTGGTCAAGGACTTGACTTCCTTTACCAGACCCTTTCGGAACCTCTGGGCCTTCGCCGTCTCGCTCAAACCCTCTACAAATCTGCCGAGGCGGCCGAACTCCCCAGCGTACTCCTCCACTGACAGGCTCCCTGAACCAAGCTCTCGAACTGCGACTCCAAGGCTCGAAGCGCTGAATCTGGAAAGAACTTCTTCTTGAAGAAGCCCTTGAACTCCTCCAAGGACTGTCCAGCTACTCCCACCCTGGGGTCTGACTGATACCAGGTACGAGCAAGGTCTCGTATTCGGCTAGCTGCGGCCTCGATCTGAAGATCTGCTGGTATCCTGGCCAGGCGAAAGATCTCCTCTATATGCTCGATCCACTCATCGGCATATAGGATCCCCTCTGTCCCCAGAAAGTCTCTGGGGCTCATCTTCTGAAACTGCTCGATCCCCGGTGTCTTCGACTGCTGGATCACAGGTCGAGCTGTGACCGTCGCAAGGGCCAACTCCATGCCTCGGTCCTGTCGGGCCTGCTATCGGTCCATAAACTGCTGGAAGTAGGCGAATATCTGCGCCGCATCCACATGTCCTGTAGGCGGCAGCTGCTGGAACTGCATCTCTGGGATGACTGGGTCCTGCCCCTGAGCTGGTGAAGGCATACCCCTTGCTGCTGCTGCTGAAGTCTCAAGATCGGCAGAGGTAGCAGGAGCTGCATCCACCTGACCCTGCTGATCTGGCTGAGAGGTGGCAGTCCCCTCTACAACGACTACTGCACCCGAGCGATGTGATCGTGTCTCCACCATCCTGAAGACAGATCGAACAAGGAAGTCAATACTGAGCAGGAATCGATATATCAAAGAAGGACAGTTATTTCAAAGAAGACAAATCAGTACGATATGTAGATGGCATAATTAAAAGCAGAATTTTCCTAACTGTGATTGAGTGCCTCTCCGGTAAAGCCTATCTCTCAGTCCTATCGCAGGCTCGCAGCAGTACAACTAAGTCGCCGTACTACCACGATATCGCACTAATGCGACTCTCGACCTGCATGGGCTACCACTAAAAAAGTGTCATGACCCGTACCCACTGTGAGGGTACGAGTACGTAACAACGCCCAGCCTATGCCACAGTGTCGGCGGTAGAACGCTGTTCTAAGTCTCTAACTAACCATCAACTCATGCAGTATATAATGTACTCATCAAGATCAACTCCGAACGGAGGACAAGTATAAGATATGGTGTAACTCAATCACAGCCTAAGCACGATAAGATAACACAGAAATATCACTAAGAAATTTAAGACAACAAAACTACTAATATAATAACAACAAACTCAAAATCTCAATACATCTCAATTCTCAAATCTCTATATACAACTCCAGATCTAAACAGGAAAACTAAAACAAGACAGACTAACTAAACTCCCGATCACTCCTGAGTGTCGGGGCCATAGGTAGCTAAACCATCTCCTGCTCTAAAGCAAGTAGGGCAAATGTCCTCAGGGCAAGCATCTGTAATATTTTCAACAGGTCCAGTCATGACAGGAACGAGCACAATCTCATCTAGCAAACTTAAGTAAATGACAGAGAACTATAAAGCAGTTATAGACAGTTGTATTGATGAATATGGCAGTTTGTACGAGTAATGATGTAGAGAGCAGTTAAGGTACAAGGAAAGTAAGGTAACTAAACAAGAAGAGAAACATAGCAAAGAAGACTGTAAAATAAAATCTAGCTGAACTAGAGTAACATAATCAGTTCAGATGGTACAATATAAGTCGAGTGTAATCCCAATGTGAATCTAATACAAGATGAGTCGAATATAATTCTAATCATTATTCTAATAAGGTGATACGAATAAGGTGATTCACATGATGTTCTAATAATGATTCGAATAAATTCTCCAAGTGTGTTTTAAAATACTTAGTTAGACATGTAAACGGCTAAGGGTAAATCCGGCACATCACACACCTGGCCGGGTGTGGAATGGCTATCGTTCGAATATATCACAGGGGGTAGTTCGAATAGTAGGAATGTTCACATGTCTAATCAAGTATTTCCCCGCCCATCTAATACAAATGAATCCAAAGTCCGACACATCAATCGAATAAAAGTCCAACCAACATATGAAGATACGAATAGGGTGATTCGAATAGTGATTCGTATGGTGATTCGAATAATAGAGGTAAGACGAGTAAGTATGTGTGTCGTATACATGGATTCAGAAATAAAAATACGTGTTCGTAACAGAGAATCACATACAGCTAACTAGAACTGAAGTACAGTAATTGACAAATAAATGAGAGAACTATCAGAGAATGTACTCGCCTAATACTCTGAAAAGAGTAGTGTAATGTCAGATGCCTGCACCAGAGTCACAATGTCCTAAACAGAGTAATATGGGTCATGATATGTAAAACACAAGAGATTTGGAAGCTACAATGCAAACTACATGATTTCTAAGCCAATCTAGGTCAAAGTCAACTCTAAGTCAACTGTCTGGGTCAAACTAGGTCCAAGTCAAACTAGGTCAACTCTGGGTCAACCCAAGTCAATACTCTAGTCAAACTAGGTCAATTGGTCCCATCTAGACTAATGTTGACTTTTGGTCAACTCTAGTCAAACTAGACTAGTCAAACTAAGTCAACTAGGTCGAACTTAGTCTAGTCAAGTCTTACTAGGCCTAACCAAGCCTAGACTAGCATCCAAGCACAATCACAAGGTTTCAAAGCAACACATATCATATATATGCATATACCATATATATACACATAGGCTAAGGTATTTATACATGCATTTATACATCATCATTTATTCATGCATATACATTTATTCATACATTACCTTATTCATGCTTATTCATGTCATCATGCATCCATACATATATACCCTCATGCATTTATTCAACAACCTAACTAACTAGCATGTTTGCCTATCATTATGAAGTCAACCTGCATACATATAAATTACATACAGGTATAGAGATGATATATGGCATATGGGGGTGTGTGTGTCTAGTGACAGAATAACAAATGTGTGTGTGTGTGACATGAACAATAGAGGGCTCAATGTGTGGTGTGCTATATGTGATAGATATGAGTGTGTGTGTGACAGGGAAAAAATCAGCCCATGTGTAAACTGAAAAGAAAAACAATGTGTAGGAAATAGCATCTCAGATTAACCCTCCTATAACATTTTAGATTTCAGTGAGCATCCCAAAACTCAGATTAACAAACTCATGAAACACATTACCCCTTTAACAGTTCTGAAATTGACTTCTCAGTTTTTAAAAAACAATCCCCTACTCCATTTCAATCTCAGATTAATACATTCCATAACAGTAAACAAGGTTCCCTAACTTCACTTCTCAGATTTTAGTTAACAGGTACAGTCCCATACCTATATACATTGAATACCATATAACAAGTTTCCCCAAATCAATACACAGTCCAACACTGCAAATCTCAGTTTTTAGGAGAATCAAAATTCAGTTTTGAATACATATTCTCAGGTAATCAGTGAAAGACAGGGAAAAACCAGTGTGATGTGGTGAGGATAAAACTGTGGGTGTGTGAGAATGCATTACAGTTCATGATTCAAACAATTTCAAATCCATAACATTGTGTGTGAAGAATCTAGGAACAAGTAGGTTCCTGCATTCTCAGGTTTTTTAAAAGAACTCAAACACAGTGAACAAATGCCAGTAAACTAATCATTGGAAATCAATTGGATATTCAAAATTCAGTTGAGGAAATCATTCTCAGAAAATCTAACAGTTCAAAATCAGTCCAAAACCCCAATTGACAGTTCATTCAGTTCGAAACCCATTCACAGAGCAAAACCCGAATCTAACATAACAAACCCAACTAGCAGTAGTTAGGACACTTGTAAGAAACAAATTAGTGGTTTAGACAGCATTTAAAAACATATTCAGAAAGAATCAAATTCAGGATTTGAATTTGAACACAGGTATCAGAAAAAGACAGTTCAGGGAAAAAGAGAAGGAATTCGAAATAAAATAACAAAACAGAGGTTGGTAACATTAATACACATGTTAGGGGATTAAATATGTCAATTAAACACTAATCATTTAGTTTAAATGGAAAGAAAAGTTCAGTTTCGAAAACAGGGAAATGGTATCAGAAAAATGATGGGAAGATACAATTTTCGAAATCAAAACATTCAAGTCAACATACAACACGTGTCAGAGGGTGCACAGACAGTGGGACATATTCTTCGTGTCCTGGAAGAGTCCCTCGTGTCCAGAAATTGGGACACGAAGTGTCCAAGAGCCACTGAACATAGTGTCAGAGACAGTGCAATGCACTGTCTCGTACACGTGTGTCGAGCCACAAAGGACACGACACACACATCTCCGCGTGTTGTGCACGTGTCCATAGTTAGGGTAGGTCTAGGTGTTCGTGTACACGTGTCTGCCTTGTGTCCACGTGAGTCGTGTCCAAAGAAAATAGTGCGTATCAGCACGCGTTTTAACTCGCGTGTCGTGTAGTGCCAAATCGATACGGATGGGATTTCTCCCAATCCGCTCGATAAAATGTCCTGAAATTTTATGTGCACTTTGTCAGTCACTAGGGGAATGTGTCCACAAAATTTCAGCTCACAAGAGCCCGTGTCGTGTCCGCAGTGGCACCCGAGCAGCAGGGCACTACACGGTGTCCTCGTGCACGCGTGTGTGTTCAAATATGGACACGAACGTGTCCAGAAATATGCTCAGAAGGACACGAATGTAAAGTACACATATAGATCTAGGAATTCATTCAAAAATATTTAGAAAAATAGAAGAAAAATCCCTCTTAGGCATTTCATCAAACACCTAGGCAACACTACGACACGTGTCCGATACGGACACCAAACGGACACGAATTCCACCCAAATTTTGGAGACACCTAGGGGACTCCTAGATCTAGCCCTACATGCAAAGAAAACTGAAATATAAATCAATTTAGAGGGTTTTACCTATGTGTGCAAAAAGCTTGGAAAAGCTCCAAATGGGGGATTCTTCCTCTTGATGCCAAATGCTCCAAATTGTCCCAAAGCTGGGATTAAATTCCACATTCAGAAAATAGGAGGAAATTAGGTTCTAATGCAAGAAACTAGAATCAAAAAGGAATTAAAATGGATTTATGGGGATTTTTGGAAGAGGGACAATACCTTTCTTTCTCCAATGTTGAAATGAATGAAAGAAGGAGGCAAGCCCTAGAGAATAAGTGTTTATATAGGGTAGGGATCCCTATGGCTGGTCATTTAGGGTTTGGTTAGGGTTAGGGCTTCTAGTTATGGGCCATGGGCCAAGTCATGATCAAAATAAATCATTTAGCCATAAGTCATTTCATGAAACCATGAACCATGACTTAAATGCACTAAACCAAATCCCCTCATTCTAAAATTAGTTTCTAATGACTAAATATAGGTTAACCTAAGTTAGACTAGGGTCACCATGGCTAGGGTTAGCTTCTAGGCTAGTTCACTAGGTCTCAACAAGTCAAGTCAACCAGAAATTCACCAATTCAACAAATGACCAAATAAATCAAATAAGTCAAAATGACCAAAATACCCCTAGACTAAAAATAACAATTAAATCATCCTAATGACGTGGTTAGGCTCTAGGTCATACAGTCTCTCAGGTTTCACTAGCAGCACACCAAAATCACAAGTCATGACTTAAAACAGTTTTAAATAGTTTAAAAATTATTAAAAACTACCAAAAATCATAATGTGAAATAAATATCAATGAATAATAATTATAATTACAAAATTTCAAAAATTTTCTCATCTGGAAAACTGGGTGTTACAGCATGTCGACTCGTGTCCGATTATTCGGGAGCGGGTCGTGACAGCGATGATGAGAGGGGAGGGAGGGGGCATGCTGGCGTCGGAGGGAGGGGATCCGGGGGGAGAAGGGATGGTGGTGGAAGCATACTTATATATATATATATATATATATATATATATATATATATATATATATATATATATATATATATATATATATATATATATATATATATATATATATATATAAAGGAAAGGGATTGAGAGTGTGTGTGTGTGTGTGTGTGTGTGTGTGTGTGTGTGTTGTGTGAGGGATGAGTATGGGGCTGCTGGTATAGGCTGCTGTGGGGGTTCAAAACCTGAGAATAAACTTATCATAATATATATAAATACATATATACACTATATATATAAGTATCTAACAATGTTTATAAAGGATTTATATATATATATATAACATGTGTATATATATATGTATATATAGGCATAGAATGAAAGGAGGGTGTGTGCTGTGTTCGAAGGGGATGTCGGGCAGTCCCAAAACTCACAGAAATCAGTACCTATATAAGCCTATGCATATATACTATCATATATATAACAAAGTATATATATAGTTAATATATATATATAGAGATACACACAAGAAAACTATATATAACATATAGATTATATACAAATGAATGTAACCATAGTCTAATCTACAAAATAGCATTCAAAAACTGAACTAAACCTAATCCCAAACTCACAAATCTGAATCAAATACATATATAGGTCTATATTCATATGCTATCAACATATATATACATATATAGTGTACTCACAAGGTCGAACCCTGTCCGTATCGTGTCCGGTCAGTGCCTATCGCACGGGCACGTACGTGCGTGCACGGTATTAGCCGAATCAGTGCAGACGCGACAACTTCGCAAATACTCAACGAAATCTCGTGAAATTTCACGAGCACATGGGAAAAGGTTGCCCCCAAGTGTCCATAAAATTTCATGCCAAAAAGTGTCGTATCCATCGAGTTATGACACTCAGACTGCAGGGGTTGTACGTATGCGCGCGTGTGGCCTCGTGGGCGCGTGTCGACGTCCGTAGCTCACAACACGAGCCACGTCGTGCCACGTGTTCAAGTTCCTGGGTAGATTAGGTCTAGGGATTCATGTCTATGCTCCTGAAATGAGTCCTCGTCGTATCATGTCCGCAAACGAAGGCTGTGTCAGCGGTAATTTTTTGCGCGCATGCACTGTGAGCTAAATAGTGGGGCCTCGATTTCTTTGCGCTCGCTCCATGAAATGTCGTGAAATTTTAGAAACACGTGGGCAAAGATTGCCCCCGTGCGTCAAATAAATTTCACACAAAACGTAGTCCTTTGCGTCGAGTTATGACACTCGGACAGCAGGACATACACGGGGCCGTGCACGGGCCTCGTGCACGCGTGTCTGTGTCCGATTTGGACACTGAAAACGTGTCAAATCGAGATCCGTCTTCACAAAAGTTTTTAAAATAATCAAAGTAATAAATTTGTGAAAACAGAATCACAAAATGCCAACTTTCAGTTCTAAGCGGCATTTCGTCGAACACGTGTTCCAATAAAGCAATACGTGTTCGACACGCCTATCTAACATATACAAAAATCTACCAAACTTCATGCATAGGTCTGGGGTCCCTATATGGATGCATCTACGAAGAAAAATTGGGATTAGTAAGTGTTTAGAGGGGTTTACCTATTGAGTGTCAATATCTCAATGAAACGAGCCTCCAAATGCGTCGATGCCGATTTCCTCCGGTCCAACGCCTCCAATCCCTCGCTAGCAAGTCTCTAGCAGGTTTCTCTCCTTCCAACGATTACAATGCACTTTATTTGGAAGGATTTGGAAGAGAAATGAAAAAATGAACTTTTGGAGGAGGAGGAGAAGACTAGGGTTTTGAAGAGCTTGACGGCTACAAGTTTTTCACGTAAAAGAGGGGGGCGGCCGTTTGTGGCCGGCCAGGTTTGCTAGGGTTAGGTTAGGGTTTAGGATGGGCCATCATGCAAGTTAAAGTCCCTTTAAGGCCCATTAGCAAAAAGGCCAAAAAGTCACATGTAAAATAGCCTAAAAATGATTTAATTGTTTCCTAATATGGACTAAACTCTAATTTAAAATCTAATTAGCTAAAAAAGATTCTAATCACATGGTTAGTCTTCTAATCAAGGTTGACTAAGTTTAAACCCTTTGCTACTACCAAAAACACCAATCAATTTAATAATAAAAATAAAAAATTCAAATTTCACACAATTACTAAAATACCCCTAATTAGAAAAGTGGGAGTGACAGCCAGGGCACGGATGGAATGACTGCAGGGAAAGTCTAGGCAAATGCCTACTTTGTTGCTCAGTAGAGCATCAGCTGAGCGATTGTCCCATGGCTTTCGGACGTATAGCTCAGTGAGCAGGAGCTTGAGCTCTGTGGGGCCAGCAGAAGGGACCGCCATTACAGACTCAGCAACAGAGGTTCATTCAGCATCAACAACAGGCTAAAGGAGGCCAGCAGGGGCGATCTTTCGTCATGGCAGCTGAGGAGTCTGAGCCAGTAGGAGATCTGATAGCAGGTTCTGTTCTTCTCGATTCCATTCCCGTATTTACTTTGTTTGATTCTGGTACTTCCCATAGTTTTGTGTCTGTATCATTTTCTATTAAATGCCATCTTACTTCTGAACCTTTGCCTAGGACTTACAAGATCACGACTCGGGGTGGTATTATCCTAGTCAGTGATGTTTGCAAGGATCGGAGAATTATTTTGGGAGGCCGAGAACTGGATGTTAGTTTACTCGTAATGCCATTACCGAACTACGATACTGTACTCGGGATAGATTGGTTGGGCAGACATCACGCCAGTATAGATTATCATGGAGGCAGAGTTCGTGTTCACAAGACGAGAGACGAAGTAGAGCAGCGGAGTCTTCTGTGGTGCTTTAGTAGAGGAGCAGAGCATGCCACATCCATTGATAGCTGAGTTCATGGATGTTTTTTCGAAGGATTTCCCAGGGTTACCTTTGGAAAGAGATGTGAAGTTCTCTATAGATTTGATGCCAGACATAGAGCCGATATCTCAGCATGTCTATAGAGTGAACAACAACGAGCTGGTGAAATTGAAGAAGCAAGTAGATGAGTTGCAAGACAAGGGCTTCATCATATTGAGTTCTTTACCGTGGGATGCACCGGTGCTCTTTGTGTCGAAAAAGGATGGGTCGGTATGGATGTGTATCGACTACAGAGCTCTTAACAACCTCACGATCAAGAACAAGTATCCACTGCCGAAGATCGATGATCTGTTCGATCAGTTGATCGGAGTGAGGGTATTTTCCAAAATTGATATGAGGTCAGGTTATCACCAGGTGAAGGTGATGAAGGAGAATATTTCGAAGACAGCTTTTCGGACGTGGTATGGCAAGTTTGAGTTCTTGGTGATGTCATTTGAATTAACCAATGGTCCGACGGTATTCATGAATCTGATGAACAAGGTGTTTCATCAGTATTTGGACAAGTTTGTAGTAGTATTCTTTGATGACATCTTGGTGTATTTGAAGACCCCAGAAGAGCATGAGAAGCACTTGAGAGTAGTTCTAAAGACTCTCAGGAAGGAGAAGCTATATGGCAGGCTTTTGAAGTGTGAGTTCTTCTTTGATCGGGTTGAGTTCCTAGGTCATGTTGTGACCGGAGATGGAATCTCAGTCGACCCGAAGAAGATCACCGCAATTGAGGCGTGGACCGCTCTGAGTTCAGTTGTAGAGATCAGGAGTTTCCTGGGATTGGCAGACTACTACATGATGTTTGTTCAGGATTTCTTCCGGGTTGGAGAGTCGTTGACTAGGCTGACCCAGAAGGATGCATAGTTTGTTTGGTCAGAGGAGTGTCAGGTCGCCTTTGATCAGTTGAAAATGAGGTTGACGACAGCTCTAGTTTTGACGTTGCCATCAGGGACAGGCCGGTTCACTATCTACAGTGACGCCTCAGGGAATGGTCTGGGTTGTATCTTGTAACAGAATGGGAAGGTGATTACCTATGCTTCTAGGCAGTTACGTCCGCATGAGAAAAACTACCCTACCCATGACTTGGAGTTCGAAGCAGTTATCTTTCCTGTTAAGTTGAGGAAACACTATCTATATAGAGAGCATGTAGAGATCTTCACAGATCAAAAAAACATGAAGTATATGTTTACCCAAAAAGAGCTCAATATGAGACAGAAGAGATGTTTAGAGTTGATAAAGGCCTTCGACATCTTATTACAGTACCATCCAGGGAAGGCCAACGTGGTTGTTGACTCCTTGAGCAGGTATCTGGTAGTCATGTGTTTGACGATAGATCGTCACTTATTAGCAGATCATGAGAGCCTGGAGATCAAGGTAATAGTGCCAGGAGTTGAGATACAGTTATAGGGACTGCAGATTCAGTCGAACTTGATGGATAGGATCAAGTCAACTCAGTTTGATGATATAGCTCTGTGGTGTATCTGAGAGCAGGTTCGAACAGGACTTCTTGACGAATTTGCTATTGCAGAGGTTGGAGCATTGAGGCACGATTCCAAACTGTGTGTACCTAGTAGAGACCTTCGAGAGCAGGTTACGCAGGAGGCTCACCGCTCTCAGTATTCTATGCAACCAGGTGCTGACAAGATGTATAGAGACCTGAAGGAGCATGTCTGGTGGTATGGTATAAAGTGGGAGGTAGCACGCTTCATAGCCAGATGTTTGGTCTGCCAGCAGATAAAGACAGAGAGACAGAGGCCAGAAGGATTGATACAACCATTGCCCATTCCAGAATAGAAGTGGGAGTACATCACGATGGATTTTGTTTCAGGATTATCGCGTACACTAGGAGGGAAAGATGCAATTTGGCTCATCGTAGAGGTTTTCCAAGTCAACCCACTTCTTGCCTTCAAAGTGGGTTTGTCTACAGAGGGACTAGCTAATATATATGCGAGGCAGATTGTCAGGCTATATGGAGTTCCCGTGAGCATTGTCTCGGATCGGGATAGTCGCTTTACTTTCCACTTTTGTCAGAATCTACAGCCTAGTTTGGGTACTCTGGTCAAGTTTAGTGCTCACCACCCTCAGACAGACGGACAGTAGAAAAGGACTATCCAGACTCTCGAAGACATGCAACGCACTTGTGTTATGGACTTTGGAGGTTCCTGGGAGGTTCATTTGTACTTGGTTGAGTTTGCCTACAACAACAGCTTCTAGGCCATCATTGAGATGTCACCATTCAAGGAGTTGTACGGGCGTAGATGTCGTACTCCGTTGTCTTGGGATGACGTTGGAGAGAGAGCTTTATTGGTACTTGAGATGGTTGTAGACGCAGCCGAGAAGGTAAAGCTCATTAGAGATCGACTTCGCGTGGCACAGGATAGCCACCAAAAACCTTTGGAGTTTGAGGTACAGCTTAGTCTTAGGATTAGGATTTGTTTAATTTTGTGATTTTTTTATCATGTTGATTATTATAGTTAAGTGTGAGACCTTGTTTGTTCTAGGTTGGAGATCTAGTGTTCCTGAGGATATCTTCGACACGAGGTACTATTCGCTTTGATGGAGGTGGAAAGTTTAGCCCATATTTCATCGGACCTTTCGTTATCCGTGAGACTTGCTGGCTAGAATTGCCACATGCACTAAAAAGAGTTCATAACGTGTTTCACGGTTCATAGTTGAGATGGCACATGGCGGATCCTTGCCATGTACTAGATCACTCCGAGATCGAGGTGGGCACTGCTCTCACTTATCCAGAACCTCCTGTAGAGATTCTGGATCGATGGGAGAAGGTGTTAAGGAACCAGACTATACCCTTGGTTTGTATCGCGTGGAGGCATCACTCTCTAGGTGAGTCTACCTGGGAGAGGGAGGATGTGATGCACGAGCGATACCCTTATCTTTTTCTGCCTTCTGTCTAGTTTTGTCTTTAATTTCGAGGAAAAAATTATTTTAAAGAGTATAGAATTGTCACTACCACTTTCTAGAATAAGAGTATTTTGGTAATTGAAATTTTTTGATTATTTTAATATCATTTAAATTGATGTATTGTGATTTTGTCATTTACTAGTGTAACCTTAGAACTACTTTGCCTAGAGACTAACCATG
Source organism: Iris pallida (assembly GCA_029216955.1). NCBI lineage: Eukaryota > Viridiplantae > Streptophyta > Magnoliopsida > Asparagales > Iridaceae > Iris > Iris pallida. The sequence continues at coordinate 7,917,030 of JANAVB010031619.1, forward strand.
ACCATGGGGACCTAGCTAATGGATTGAGATTAGTAATTAGAGTATTATCTAGCTAGAATTTACTTAGATTCTAATTAGAGAATAGAAACAACATGGTAGTTTGGGCCTTTAGCAAAGGGGCTTGTTTTAGCAACTTAGAAAGACCTTTGGGCTATTGCAACCTAACCTAACCCTAACCCTAACCCTAACCCTAACCCTAACCCATGACCTATGGCCGGCCATATATGGATTCCCCAACTATATAGGTCATCATTAGCCCTCCTTCTTCCCTCTTTCATTGAAACCCTAACCCTAATTTGTGTTCTTCCCCAAATTTCCTCCATTCATCAAATCAACTCCAAATTCATCCAAACCAATTGCATTATCTTCCTCTTGAAGAGAGAAAGCCTCTATTGACTAGCTATGAAGTATTTGGAGCAATTTGGCCATTGGAGATTGGTGGAAGATTTATTCATGGGATTTTTATTGGGATTCCAACTCCTAATTGGTAATAGCCTCTAAACCTATTAAATTTTAGATTTCTTGTTATAGATGCATCCTTTTAAGGTCCTGACACGACCCGCACCCAGTGTAATAGCACGAGACCATGGATCCGTCCAGCCTATGCCGCAGTGGTGGCGGTAGAACGCTGTCCTAGGTCACAAACATCTAACACTGTATAAATATAATTGTACGAATTATACTCTCCAATCGGAGGACAACTCAGAAGATACAACTCAATCACAAATCTAAAGATAGATAAATAGCACAATAAGATAGATATAAAATCCATAGAGTGGGATACAACCAGAAATAAAATAAGTCCAAGTGTTATCAACACACTACATAACATCTGAAAATACAATCTCAAAGACAACAAATAAGATAAATAAAGCCCTAGCAGTATAGCCTAGTAACTAGGGTAGTCTCCTTAGTACAAGCTGGATCCTCCTGAGGGTCCAAGTCGCCAGTGTTGTCTACGCCAGCTCCATTAGGTAGTGTAGGAGTCCTCCAAGTTATCTGTAATATTTTGTCAACGGGTCCAATCAGGACAGGAACGAGCACATATCTCTGAATATAGTTCCTTCACATGGCAGTAAATATAGAACAAATAGTACAATAAAATACATGAAACACTGTAAAGGGATGTACATGAACAGTAGAAATAGGCAAATCTGAGTACAGGAAAGTTATTTAGAAAATAAGAACTGTAAGTAAATATAAGTGATTTAGAGCACAAGATGGTTATGTAATCAGTTTAGGTTTGCACATGTTTATTCTATGGTAACTCCATTACACGTGAGGGTATAACAGACATGCACATTTTTACACTAGAGGGATGTAATCACATAACCACTTCTACTCACCCCTACCCCAATCAATATATAAGGATCTAATCAAGTGTCACAGTCATGCAAGTGAGTGGGTATTTTCAGACATATGTGTTCGACAAAGTAAATACAGAATCATACTATGTAGCAGTGTATGTGTGTGTGGGGTGCAAACAAGTATGTGTCAAGTGTCCACACAAGTGTTCAGACTTGAGGTGTAGTGTCATGTGTCACGGTGTGTCAAAGAGTGTATCAACATGTGTCCAAGTGTCATAGAGTGAGTAAAATAGGGTGTCAAGTTGTGTCAAAGCATGGTAGCAAGTGTCAAACAATACATAGACAAAAAGAGGGTTTCGACTAAAATTTGTGTATGAAAAATCTATTTGAAAACAACAACATATCAAGCCCAAATTCTTAGGCCACGTGTCAGACATGGGGGCTACCCAAAACTGCTACTAGCTCGAGAAATTGCATCGTGTCCAAGCTGCACGAAGACAGCAGCAGCAGGGGATAACTATTCACCCTGTGCAGTGCGTGTGGCGTGTCCCCGTATCCATTTTGATACAGCAAACAACATAAAAATCAACTCATTCAATCACAAATTAAATCCACACACATAAAGACCTATCAAAATATATAATTTATTCTGAAATTGGTGAACAAAACATCATATGGGGTATTTCGTCAAACACTTGAGACACATATGTGATACTCTTGCGATACGCACCCCAAATGGATTCAAATTCGAACCAGACTTAGCATAATGCTAGAGGAACCCTAAATGAATGCATCTATGGAAAGAAAATAGGAACTGAAATGGTTTAGAGACCATTACCAATTGAGAGTTGGAATCTCAATAAAAATCCCCTTAGAATAATTTTCTACCAAATTCAATGTTCAAATTGCTCTAAATCCTTTACAGCTAGCTAACAGTGACCTTCTCTACTTAAGGGGAGTAGTTTAAAATTGGTTTGATTGGATTTGGAGTTGATTTGGTGAAAGGTGGCAAATTTGGGGAAGAACACATTTAGGGTTAGGGTTTCAATGAAAGAGGAATGGATGGAGGCTAATGATGTGTTATATAGGGTGAGGAGTCTGCTCTTTGCTGGCCACAAGGTTGGGCTAGGGTTTAGGTCAAGTCACAATAGCCTAAAGGCCTTTCTAAGTTGTCAATTTAAGCCCCTAAGCTAAAGGCCCAAACTAGCACATTGATTTTAATCCTTAATTAGACTCTAAGTGATTCCTAGCTAGATTAGAGCCTAATTACTAATCCAATTATGTTAGCTAGGTCTCTATGGTCATGGTTAGTTTCTAGGCTTAGTTGTTATAAGGTTTTACTAGCAAATGATCAAAGTCATAATACACCTAATTAAATAATATTAAAATAATCAAAAATTTACCAATTTATCATTAACATGATTTAAATCCATTATTTAACATCTAACATGATCAATTTTACAAAAGTTCAAAATTATCCTCACTTTAGAAAAGTGGTAGCTACAATCCTTTCTCCCTTAGAAAAATTTCGTCCTCGAAATTTACGTGGGTTGTGCTCCTCCTAGGGTCATGTCCCCAACAATCATGGTCTAAGAAAACTTTATCTAAATCACACAATTTGAAAAAAATCATACGGAATCATGGCATACAATATCAGTCTGGGGTCTCATCTAGCTATACTAGTCATACTACAGCACAAAACAATCACAAGGTATCAAACCATACAAGCAATGGTAGGGTGCATCAATCATCAAAGACATGCTAAGGTCTAGGTCAAGAACTCACCTCCAACTAGGTCTGGTGACTAGAACTCCCTCCTGGAGGTGGGGCCTCGATTGTGAATAGTACAATAGGACAGTCTTGCATCGTGTGGGTTGTTGCCCCACAATACAGGCACAACCCTCTCCTCTTCCTACAATGGTCCCATATATGCCCAGGCTTCCTACTGTAAGCACATGTAGGCACTCGCTCAACTGGCCTCTGTTGGACAGTAATCTAGACTGGGTAAAATGGTCTAGGCTAAAAGTCTGGGTACTCCTGAGGCTCTGGGTATACACTACTCCTCGTCCTCTTGGAACTAGGCTCTCCTCCTGAATGTATGAAGTCCTATAGAAGTTGGATCCTATGGCTCTGCTCCCTCAGAATCTCAGCCTGAACTCTCTGCGTCTCCAACACATCCTGGAGAAGTCCGAATATCTGAGCTCCATCAGGAAACAAACCTCCCAAGAATATGGTAAACAAACCTCAGGGGACAAGCTCGGGTCATGGGTGCCATACTGGAAAAGATAAGAAAAATAATAAATTATTAAGGCTATAAGGCAAACTAACATCATATATAAAAACTGGTAATCATCATAAGCAACCGAGAATTAATTACAATGGGTTACTATTCAACTGTCAAATCTAAACTATCATCTCTAAGATAAAGATCTAACACAAGCCATCAAATCATAATACTATGAAGGAATTATAACTAAATGAAGTTCTACAACGAATTAGACTAAATAAATAAAGTTATCCCTACTTCTAAGTAAATTGATGATGAATACAATTTTATAACAACCGAAGGGTACGAAAGAGATGATATGTTTAAAAACCTTCTCAAGATACAATCTGATAATCATATACATCTGTCCAAAATCATGATACTCAGAATCCTCGCCATGCTAGTAAGCAAGGCTACGATAAACGGTAGAGTCCATAACTAGGATATACACCTATATAATCATGTCATTTGGAATCCTCGCTACGTCGACTAGTATAGCTACGAGTAATTCCAAATCTCATAATCAAAATATGTACATCCGAAGTCAGGTTTCTACGTTCTCGCCATGCCAGCCAATATAGCTGCAATAAACTCTAGGCTCCATAACCAAGTAGACGTTTTACCATCCCTGTTATTCCCATCAATAAATGTTATCAGAAGATATCATAACTCAGGCCATAAAATTCATCTCGATACGAAAAAATCAAAATCAACAACGATCCATCAAAATCAAACTCAATAACAAGGAGTAAGGGTGAACAAAACAAGAGAAAGGATTTAAATTTGAAGTTCAAAATAGGATTCTCAAGGGTCGTCCCAGGAATCTCTCAAGGAATTCTAACTGTGATTGAGTATCCTCTCATTCTAATACCTCAATTCCTATATTCTATCGTAGGCTCGCAGTAGCACAACTAAGTCATTGTGCTACTACGATATCGCACTAATGAGAATCTCGACCTGCATAAGCCACCACTAAAAGCGTGTCATGACCTACACCAAGTGTAAAGGAACAAGATCGTGGGTACGTCCAGCCTACGCCACAGTGTCGGCGGTAGAACGTTGTCCTAGGTCACAAACATCTAACACAGTATAAATATAATTGTACAGAATATAATCTCCAAACGGAGGTCAACTCATAAGATACAACTCAATCACAAATCTAAAGATAGATAAACAGTACGATAAGATAGATATGGAATCCATAGAGTGAGATACAAAAATGAAATAAGTCTAAGTGTTATCAATACTACCACATAACATCTGAAAATACAATCTCAAAGACAACAAATAAGATAGATAAAGCCCTAGCAATCTAGCCTAGGAACTAGGGTAGTCTCCTTAGTGCAAGCTGGATCCTCCTGAGGGTCCAAGTCGCGAGTGTCGTCTACGTCAGCTCTATAAGGTAGTGCAAGAGTCCTCCAAGTTATCTTTAATATTTTGTCAAGAGTCCAAACAGGACAGAAACAAGCACATATCTCTGAATACTGTTCCATCACATGGTAGTAAATATGGAACAAGCAGTAGAATAAAATATATTAAATGCTATAAAGGGATGTACATGAACAGTAGAAATAGGCAAATCTGAGTATAGAAAAGTTGTTTAGAAAATAAGACTGTAAGTAAATATAAGTAATTTAGAGCACAAGATGGTTATGTAATTAGTATAGGTTTGCACATGTTTATTCTATGGTAACTCCATTATACATGAGGGTATAACAGACATGCACATTTTTATACTAGAGGGATGTAATAACATAACCACTTCTACTCATCCATACCCCAATCAATAGACAAAGATCTTGTCAAGTTAAGTTACGTACATGATTGTTAGTTTTTGATTCATGAAGCATATATGAACATGAGAGTACATGAGAGCACATAAGTGTACATGAAGAGATTCGAGTACAAGGAGTACATGATTCACATGATAAAATACATGAACATGAGAAACCCGATGCACCCTATGAGAGGATAACATCTCATAAAAAGATCCATATAGTACCAATCCGTGATAACGACGTGTCAGCATCAAGTAAAGTAGTCTAAAGCATGCAATATAGGTACTATCATGAATGAAAATGATTAGAGAATGTACTCGCCTGATAACCTGAGCAACTTATATATAGATGTCCAAACTGGAGTCACAGAGTCCTATTTAGAGCAATATAGGTTATAAAGAGTTCAAATTACAATAATTGAAATGTACAATACAATCTATATGATTCTACGTCATTTTAAGTCAAAGTCAACTCCTGATCAACTCTGGTCAACCATAAGTCAATTTTGTCAACATCTAGGGTTTTGGTCAAACTCTAGACTATTGGGTCAGCTTTAC
>JANAVB010031619.1:7925437-8026920 GCA_029216955.1 Iris pallida
TACAACAAGGTGATGTTCAGAGTGTGTGTGTGAACAAGTATACCATGGCAAACACAATATAGCAGTCTTGATGTGAATGTGTGAAGAGCATCAATTGTTCATGCAGCAAGTGTCAAAGTCAATGTGAGATGTCACAGGTATCAGAGTAGCAGAGCAAGTAAATGAGTAAAAGAGTGTGTCAACAAGTGTACATGAAGTATCCATGTGTCACAGCTAGGGATGAGGGTGTCACATGGTGAATGTGAAGTGTAGGCATAACCAGTGTGTTAGACGATGTGTTCGAGTGCACAAATTTGTGTACAACTGCATGTGAATACATTAGCAGTGGCGAATGAGTATCAAATGAGTGAGTGCAAGTGCAGTAAGATGTAATGCAATGAGATGAAAGTTAAAGGTGCTATGTGACAGCAGTAAATTTAATTAGAAATATGTAATGAATGTAAATGAGTGTCCAGTGATGTGTCAAAAAAGTGTCAAACTGTGTCCAAGTGAGTAGTGAGTGAATGCGGCATGCAGCAATGTGTAGTATGGTGTGATCATGTGCCACAGTCATGAAGTGAATAGGTGGTTTCAAACATATGTGTCTAGAAAAGTGAAAGAAGAATCATACTATGTAGCAGTGTGTGCGTGTGTGTGAAATACAAACAAGTATGTGTCGAGTGTCCAAACAAGTATTCAGACTTGAGGTGTAGTGTCATGTGTCATGGTGTGTCAAGGGGTGTATCAACATGTGTCCAAGTGTCAAAGAGTGAGTAAAGAGGGTTTCAAGTTGTGTCAAAGAATGGTAGCAAGTGTCAAACAGTGCACAAACAAAAAGGAGGTTTCGACTGAAATCTGTGGGTGAAAATTCTATTCAAAAACAACCCCATATTAAGCCCAAATTCCTAAGCCACGTGCCAGTTATGGGGGGCTACCCAAAACTGCCCCTAGTTCGAGAAATTGTGTCGTGTCTAGGCTGCACGAAGACAGCAGCATCAGGAGATAACTGTTCACCCTGTGTAGTGTGTGCAGTGTGTCCCCATATCCATTTCGACATGGCAAATGACACAAAAATCAAATTACTCAAGCACAAATGCAATCCACACATAAATAGCTATCCAAATATATAACTTATTCTAAAATTGGTGAACAAAATATCCTATGGGACATTTCGTTGAACACTTGAGACACGTATACGATACTCTTGCGATACACACCCCAAAGGGATTTGAATTCGAACCAAACATAGATTAATGCTAGGGCAACCCTAAATGAATGCATCTATGGAAAGAAAAAAGGAATTGAAAAGGTTTAGAAGCTATTACCAAATGAGAGTTGGAATCTCAATAAAAATCCCCTTGGAACGATTCCCCACCAAATCCAATATTCAAATTGCTCCAAATACTTCCTAGCTAGCCAATAGAGATCTCCTCTACTCAAGGCGAGTAGTTTGCAATTAGTTTGGTTGAATTTGGAGTTGATTTGGTGAAAGGGGACAAATTTGGGGAAGAACGCAATTAGGGTTAGGGTTTCAATGAAAGATGGATGGATGGGGCTAATGATGTGTTATATAGGGTGAGGAGGCAGCTCTTGGCTAGCCACAAGGTTGGGATAGGGTTTAGGTCAAGTCACAATAGCCTAGAGGCCTTTCTAAGTTGTCAATTTAAGCCCCTAAGCTAAAGGCCCAAACTAGCACACTGGTTTTAATCTTTAATTACATTCTAAGTGATTCTTAGCTAGATTAGAGCCTAATTACTAATCCAATTATGTTAGCTAGGTCTCCATAGTCATGGTTAGTTCTAGGCTTAGTTGTTTTAAGATTTTACTAGCAAAAGATCAAAGTCACAATACACCAAATTAAGTAATAATAAAATAATAAAAAAATTCACCAATTTATTATTAACATGATTTAAATCCATTATTTAACAACTAACATGATCAATTTTACAAAAGTTCAATATTACCTTATTTTAGAAAGGTGGTAGTTATAGGTCCCCCTAGCCCTAGGAATGATTTGATTCCAATTCGAGTCCATTTGAGGTGCGTATCATGGGCGTATCGCTCCGTACCGGATACATATCTCAAGTGTTCGACAAAATTTTCCTTTGGATGTTTTGATCTCCAAATTCTGATATAATTATATTTTTGTAATGCTATTGTGATGTGAATTACATATGTATCCACTACCAAAATACAGTAAATTAGCGACCGAAAATTAGCGACGAAAATTTTCCGTCGGCGTTAGCGACGGCTTTGTGGCAGCTAGCCGACGGATTATCGACGATAAGCCGTTACATTTTTTATTTTATTTTTAGGGGGAGGAAAGGTCGCACATCCGTCGCTAGGGCGTCGGAGATATAGCGACGGATAGTCAGCCGTCGCTATGCAGTCGATTATTTGGCGGGAATTGTGTGGAGAATTGGCGGAACAATTCTTCGACTACGTAGCGACAGATATTCAGTCGGCAAGTATCAAAAATAGCGACTAACGGACGACGGATTATTATCCGTCGCTAGTCCGTCGCTATATATACGTTCCAGACTTAAATTGAAACGGCGGGGGGAACTTTTCGCATTTCCCCCAAATTAACTCTCTCTCCTCTCTCTCGCTCTCTCTCTCTCTCTCTCCCGCGGCTTCGGTGATCGGCGTCGACGTCCTCTCCTCTCTCGCTCCTGAAGGTAATCCTCTCTCTCTCTCTCTCTAGCGGTGTCGTAGGGGCAGCGGGGGCAGAGGGCTTGGGGCGGGGGCGTCGGGGGCTGGGCGGCGGGCTTGGGGCGGGGGCGTCGGGGGCAGGGCGGCTGGCTTAGGGCGGGGGCGTCGGGGGCTGGGCGGTGGGCTTGGGGCGGGGGCGTCGGGGGCTGGACGGCGGGCTTGGGGCGGGGGCGTCGGGGGCTGGGCGGCGGGCTTAGGGCGGCGTGCTTTGGTCGGGGGCTGGGTGGCTGGCTTGGGACGGGGGCGTAGGGGTCTGGGCGCCGGCTTGGGGCGGGGGCGTCGGGGGCTGGACGGCGGGCTTGGGGCGGGGGCGTTGGGGACGGGGCAGCGGGCTTGGGGCGACGGGCTTTGGTCGGGGGCGGCGGCGGGCTTTGCTTCTTAAATTCATCGTTTATATATTGGCTAAATAATGTGTTATCCATATTGGGTGTTATCCATTAGTTTGGTGGTGTTTGGATTAGTAAATATGAATATGGGGTTTGGGTTCATGGTGTATATGTTCACTGCCTCAAGGACAGTGCGAGTTTTTCATCTGCCTTCTTTGTTAAGAATATCCTTGGGACATTAGCTTCACCAAAGTCACTGAATAAGTGAATTTTTTCCTGGAAAATTGACCCTTAGAGTGTATCAGTTGTGTGCTTCTATATAGATGTATATATCTATACATCTAACTGTGATATACATATGTGTATGTGACAATCTCAGTTAGCGACGGACTAGTGACCGGTTAGCGACGGATATTTCCAGCTCCATTTGTATTAATCAACGGTACGACATGGTGATCAGGACATAGTCCCTGCAGCCATTCGACTGGCAAGGCAGAAACTATGTAGCCGTAGATAAAGTTGACTGTCCTTCGACCCTCATCCCTCGGTAATGATGATACGACAACCTATCACTATATCTTATATAGTAGTAGATGATGTCTTAGTATTACATTATGTGAGTTCATCTTGATTCTGTTATATCCTTCAGATACTAGATACGATAAGAACATATACTACACCATATGTACAGAATATAGATGATTCACACTAATGTATGCTAGAATAAATTTTGGGTTGTGTTCTGAGCCATCCGTTCTCACACTTAAAACATATAGGAATTAGTAGTGTGAGAGCGCCGGAGAGAGTGAGAGCGCCGAAGAGGGGAGGAGAGAGAGTGAGAGAGTAAAATGGTACGACATGGTGAAGTAGTACTGTATTTTGGCTCCAGTTCCAGCTCCATTTGTATTAATCTACGGTACGACATGGTGATCAGGACATAGTCCCTGCAGTCATTCGACTGGCGAGGCAAAAACTATGTAGCCGTAGATAAAGGTGACTGTCCACCGACCCTCATCCCTCGACAATGATGATACGACAACCTATCACTATATCTTATATAGTAGTAGATGATGTCTTAGAATTACATTATGTGAGTTCATCTTGATTCTGTTACATTCTTCAGATACTATATACGATAAGAACATATACTATACCATATGTACAGAACATAGATGATTCACCCTAATGTATGCTAGAATAAATCTTGGGTTGTGTTCTGAGCCATCCGTTCTCACACTTGGCAAAAAATCAAATTTTCTGTGCTTTATCTGCTTTCGAAAATATACTTAAATTATATGATGGTTCCTTTAGTTAGCTTACTTATGTTACAATTATATTATTTGTGAATATCGATCTTACCAGATGGCACCAATGACCCGAGGAGTGGCACGTCGTTTGAGGGAAACAGTGAATGCTGAGGTAGCTCCTCCTACAGTTAAGGAGGAAGTGGCACCGGTAGCTAGTGAGACCAGGAGTTCGATTCATCCAGCACCGGTAGCTAATGAGAGCGGGAGTTCTATTCATGCAGCACTTGCAAGGGACTACATCTCTCCTCACGCCAAAGATCCCGCTTATTCGAGGTGGTTGCGTGATCGTATCACTGAGCGTTTGCGTGAGCTACATGGTTCTCATTAGCTATTAGTACTTATTTGTATTGGACTATTTGTATTGGGTTGTTTTTGTATTAGGCTATTTGTATTGGACTACATATATGAATTAGTACTGTGTCAATCTCTGGATTGTATTGGACTACGATATGGTGATCAGGACATAGTCCCCGTAGCCATTCGACTGGCGAGGCAAAAACTATGTATCCGTAGATAAAGTTGACTGTCCTACGACCCTCATCCCTCGACAATAATGATACGACAACCAACCAGAGAGGATACTCTGAGAGATCCATCTGAGTAGGATGTATACTCTAAGAGATCACCTTTACAAGAATGATATCAGTAGTGAGATTGAGTGTTGGAGGAGATATTATCAGAGTATACGTCTTACTCAGATGGGTCTCTTGCCGTTACTATTTTTTTCTGACAGCATGGTGGATGTGCTCCGTCAACAGATTCTTGCTCCGAGCCAAAACTTTGCCACGGAGCTCAAGTGGACATCCTTCGTGTAGAGCTCGAGTGAGAGGTTCCTGACAGCATGGTGGTCTCCTTAGTCTTCCGATACAGCGGTAACATGGTTGTCACATTAAGGGTCTTTGACAAGGTGATATGTTGTAAAAGGATATATCCTTATAGTTCTCCTACGGATGTTGAAGAAAACCTCTGTACTTCCTCCGGGTCATGCCGTCGGCTGTGCTGCTTCCCCCTCCTCTTCCTGCCCACTTTTTCTTCCCCGACTCTACACTTGAGGTGGATATCATATGTGGTTGAAAGAGTCAAATAAGAAGAAGGGAAGTAGGAAGGAGCAGATGGGTCCAGAGCCATGGTGGAGGAGAGGAGAAGAAAGATGCTTGATCAGACTTGAGGTGGAAAAGTTGTGACATTGATAGAATGAGAGAGGGAGAGGGTAAATGGAGGGAGGGAAGTAGCTGCATGCCTTTGGCTCACTCGAGCGGTATTTGTCCTCCGACCCTCATCCCTCGGCAATGATGATACGACAACCTATCACTATATCTTATATAGTAGTAGATGATGTCTTAGTATTACATTATGTGAGTTCATCTTGATTTTGTTACATTCTTCAGATACTAGATACGATAAGAACATATACTACACCATATGTACAGAACATAGATGATTTATACTAATGTATGCCAGAATAAATTTTGGGTCGTATTCTGAGCCATTCGTTCCCATACTTGGCAATTAAGCATGTGAAATAGAACTGATTATGTTTAGTTTGTCTTACGATACAGATTTTTACATCCAAATTAAAATGGATCGTTACTTCGTTGATCGTACATGGATGTACTAGCGGATCAATCTCCTGGACCGTAGGTACTTATAAGTATTGACCGTATCGGATTAGTATCGATCTATCGTTTTGGTATGGGCCGGATCTGTTGGTATTGGTCTTAGCGAATTGGTATCTTCCTATCCGATATTTATCGACCGTATAGCTAGGATTTATATTGGCCTTACCGATTTGGTATCGGTCATATCCGATAGGTATCGGCCGTGTTGGATTAGTATAGACCATTTCGGATTAGTATCGTGGAAGGTTTAGTAACAACTGTACTTGGATTTATCTCTTCTAGAGCTAGATTACCATTGCAAAAGAGTCACGAGAGCGTAGCTGGCCAGTTACAGAACATACATACTTCCTTTTCAATCTCGCTTTTCCTGATGGAAAAGGAAGCATGTATGTTACTGTAACTGGCCAATCACGATCTGGTGACTCTTTTGCAATGGTATTCTAGCTCGAGAAGAGAGAAATCCAAGTACAGTTGTTACTAAATCTTTCACGATACTAATCCGAAATGGTCTACACTAATCCAACAGGGCCGATACCTATGGATATGACCGATACCAAATCGATAAGGCCAATATGAATCCTAGCTATACGGTCGATACATGTATATATCGGATATAGGACGATACCAATTTGTTAAGGCCAATACCAATCTGATACGTCCTATACCAAACCGATAGACCGATACTAATCTGATACACTAGATACTAAGTACATCCGGCCTACACCTGTCACGACCCGTACCCTTTTTTTTAAAACGAATACGAGACGTGTCCAAGCCAGCCTACGCCGCAGTGTCGGCGGTAGATCGCTGTCACGGCCATGAAGATCCAAAATCACAAATAATGCTCATTCACATAATTAATTTAACTTACATTAATCACAAGTTTTATATTTACAGAAAATATAAACTTGTACAAAAAAATGAATGACTACAACTCAACTATCTAGCTAGTCTCTAGGCTTTTGTCTGCAAGTATTCCCGTCACTCCCCAAGCTAAGTGAATCCACGGCTAACCTAAAAAATGTTGGTTTTTATTCAGGAATGGAACGAGCACAATTCACTGAATTCAATTTCAAATAAAGAAATGACTATACAACAGAGGTTAGACATCAATTACATATTTTTGAAAATAAATAGGAAATACGGAAAACCAATAGCAAATAAATAGACACAAAATACTTTTCCCAACTGTTAGAAGTACCTTTGATATATGATCGATCTCGGGGCAATTATGCGACACAGTCTACACGGTCTACAGTTACACGGTCTACAGAAAATATTGCAATTAAGAAACACTGTCTACAAAATAATAATCACGAACTACACAGTTTAAATGCAATAATAATCACGGTCTACACTGTCTACTTTGCAATAAATAAATCACTGTCTACACTGTCTACAAGAAATAAATGTAATAATAAATACGGTCTACATGGTCTAAAGTTACACTGTCTATAATAAATAAATGCAATAATAAATACGGTCTACACGATCTACACGGTCTAAGGTCAGATCACACATTCTTGGTACTTCACATTTCCGACTCAACAATTTATAATAAAAATAATCACATAACCAATGGCCAATCAATGAAATATAGTGAAAATCAATATCGAAATACAGACAATAAACTGTTCTCGCCTGTGGTCCTGTGCGGGTGTAACCGATAATCTGAACCACTCAGAATGCCACAATAGTCAAAACTCGTACAACAGTCCCCGAAAGCTGAAATAAACATTACCATTGTTCTTAGAATAGTCAAATTAGCTAGGATTGTCTGTCCTTAAGTCCAACTCTGGACACAGGGGTAAAACGATAATTTCGGGTCAAAACGGTATCCGCCGTTGGACCCGCTTGCACCGAAAAGCGTGCCAGAGTCAACGGTCTCTAAAGTCGTCAAACTACATGCCTACGGATCTAGTTTTTCGATACAAACCAAACCGTATGTCCAAATTTGGATTCCGGCGGGCCGTGCAAAAAATTACCCGTTGAGTCGGACCGCGGGGCCCGCAAAACGGCATACGATTCAACTGTCTCATAATTGGACCAAACATGGCATACAGGACTAGAAAAATGATACGGTCCTGTTGGTGCAAGTTTCGTCTCGATCTGACGAGCGTGCACGAAGTAATTGGGAAACTTGCACAGAGGCTGATACGATAAATTTTGACGGATACGCATCAAATTCGTCGTGCACACGCGACCAATTTGAATTCCGCCAAAGCCCATATGACCACGAAGCCATTACTCACCTTTCGATGCTTTCAGTTCGTGACCACATCGCCCGGAATGGCGAGACGCACGTCGTATCGAAGAATTTTATTAATTTTAAAACAGGTTTTCAGTCAACTTCGGGATCCGATTTCTCGGCACGTAGTCGATGAATTCGACTTCTGCAAAAAGGGTTGTGGAGCCCTATATGTTGTCTAAAAGTCTATTCAGGTAGATTCCTAAAATTTACAATATCCAGTTCGAAATTTGACCGTAAACATGGGTGGTCGGGACAGTTTATATAGTCCATAGTTTGAGATTTTTCTCAATTTTGGGAATCGATTCTCGACGCGCACACCGCGAATTATTCAATTATATTTGAAGAGGGTTGAGGGTATATAGGTTGTCGGCGTACCTGACAAAACGGTTTGCAAGACGACAGAGAATTGATGGAGAAATCGTGTATCGATTTGATGCGCCTGCAGCCGTTGCTGCTGTTGCCCAGTCCGCTTGTACGCACGCGCACGGCTCTCTGGCCGACGGCATTGGCCGAGCGCGGCGGTGCTGCGAGCGCTAGGGTGGCCGCCAGGTCGTCGAGGGTGGCTGGTCGACGCAGGGGTCGGGGTTTTGGATTAGGGTTCGTTTTCGTCTCTCGATCTCTTCGCGTATAAATACAGCAGGACTTAGCAGTCTGCTCGGGTTGGGATGGTTTTCCCACTGCATCGGGCTGTTGGGGAGTTCGAGTTTGCTGAGGAGTTCAGGTGTGGGGCCTGGGGTCCAATTGCTGGGCTATGGCTGCAGTGCTATTATTTTATTCTATTTACAAATATTCACACTTACATATATACTTGTATACATGTATATAATATATATATATATATATATATATATATATATATATATATATATATATATATTTATATATACATACACACATATATATCTGTTATACAAAAATATATATATATACCCCATATATTTTATATATACATATACACATATACCTATGTATATATTTTTTTTATGTGTATACATATATCTATATATAATAAAATAATATCTATATACGCATATCTATGTCTATATATTTACACATATACACCCATGTAAATATATTCATATATAAATATATATTATTATGTATACGTACACATACACAATACACAATATTTATTTATATTCATACACATATATAATATATTTTTATATATTCATATTCATATTCACATACACTTACACACATGTATCTTTACATCTAAATAATTCTATAATACCAATAACCCACTAAAATAATCCAAAGAGTTTTGGTGCACATATCTAGCCCTAGAAAAACTGTACCAATATTCTAAAACTATATTTAAATATTAATAATACCCATTTTGTATAAATAACCAAATATTTAGAAAATATCATCAAGTCCACCCAAAAATGTAGGAAATGTTTGTACGTACCTAAAAGTATGTCCTCATAGGTTTGGGCTTGGTTTGGGTTCAATCTGGACAAGTTTGGTACAACTGGGTTTCCTAAAACTCAATAATTTAATTAATAAATAAATAATCTTCGATAAGGGTTAAGTCACAACTTGGCCTGATTTTCCTAGTTAGGATAATCCTGTGGCTCAGCATTTCTCTTCCATGGCTAAACACTAGTAAAAGCACGCCAATGCACTATCCGTGCCATAATTCTTTGTCGTCTTGTACTACAAAACTCAACCATGGTTAAAATCATCCACCGTAATAATTAACTAAATAATTATGTATAAAATATAAAAATTACCATTTAATTCAAATAAATGAATAAAAATAAATTATCAAAATTTCGAAAAGAGGGGTTACAAATCTACCCACCTTAAAAATAATTTCGTCCTCGAAATTCTAATTCACAACTATTCCTTAAATTCAAAAAGAACTCTACCATTACCTTAATCTCCTCGAATTTTTAGTTCCTAAAAAAATAGTTCATATCCTCCTCCTAGCCTTTTTGTAACTACGGAACTCCGAGGACTTCTACCCACCTTTGGTCACACTACTCCCTCAAAGGTATGTCCCTACAACTTTATAATCTTCTAACTAATTGCTAATATTTCTACCAATAGATATCTACTGTATATGGTATCTATAATACTCTCCTATTTATCAACAACCCCAAAATTTAACATGCAACAAATTTACCCAAGTAGCTAAGAAATATTGATAAACTCTAATAAGCATGACTTTTCGTAGCTCCGAAGTTGGAAAGACAGGAAGATAAGGCAGAATAATCGAGAGCATTTATGAAGTTTCAAGAGCGGTAGAGGGTATCTAATGATGCAGCTAGAAGGAAATTCATGAACCATTAACTTATTTACTAGAGTGGGCTACTCTAGTCTAGGCACTTGCTAAAGCGAAGAAACCTTCGTTTCTTAGAGGGGCTTGCAATCAGTGCAATGCAGAAGTCCCGTTCTCGAAATTCTAAATGGGTTCCATAATAGAACGGGATTTGAGAATTCAAGATTGTGATCTTTTCCCATGGTTATTTAAACACACAAACAAGGGATAAAAATGCAATACCAGATCATATCTCGACTTCCAGGTAGATGGAATAAAGGTCACGAATGACTTCTCATTCAAAGATGTGGAGACTATATAATAGGTATGGGGACCTATTTCAAATAGTTCAGTTTTATAGTCCAAATATGGTGGTTGCATGGATGCGTTTTACTGAGTCTTAATGGGTTCCTGATTGGACACCAATCGTTGGTTGGATGAACCTCGAATTTTAGTCTATATTGACTGGTCAAGATCCCAATGATTATACTATTTCTACTAGGTTAGGGTAACTTGGAATAAGTTCCACCCAAGTGGTTGAGCTAGTTGGGCAGTCGGATTGGTTAAATAGGTTCTGTAAGCCCTGAAGATGCGTCTTCTGTGACTTTTATGTTTAAGTAGCACGAGAAGACACAATTGAATGGCACATTAGTGACATATGCATAGTGGGCTTCGAGCAGACCACAATCATATATTGGGTCGGATAAATTGAGTCAAGGTTGAGACTCTAGCGGAAGTCGGGAAGTATACCGGTATTATGGTAAGGGTTATAGTTAGTCCTTTTGTCCTGAAAGTCGTACCATAAAAATAGAGTACAAGGGGACAGGTTTGAGTGGGACATGATATACCTAAATGAAGGTGGACTTGTCTAGATCTTATATATAAAATTTATTGGAAGGTAACAGCTGGTCTTGTGCTCCGAATATTAATGACACGGCCGGGGACACAAAATGATCTAAATGGAAAGTGGTCCGTGGGCACTAATTTATCAACCTAATGGAAAGTTATCCTAATCAATCGGTAGTCTTCGTACATCCTAAAAAATTTAGAATGCTTACAGTCTACCCACCTTAGAAATAGGACATAGTCTTAGGACTATTGAGGTTAGAGGGTTCCCAAAGTCCGGATACTGTACCTCGACTCTTTGTTAATAGGGAATAAGGTACGGCGCATCGGAATACGGTATATAAGTCAAGTCAAGGATCGTTCCTCAATAAATAGAGAATGAGTGTGTACAATGACACATGGTCGATAAAATAGGATGATCTACTCGTCTATAGTATACTAGAGTTATCGATGGGGTAACCAACTCTAAGGCACAAGATTTCTAACAACTGATTCGTGAATTTCTATTTGTGTCAACCTGCCAGACTATCGTCACAAGAGTTGTAGTGATCGTGTATTGCTGTTGACAACTGGTAGATCATAATATGACAGGGTATTTAAGCTACGGTATTGGCTAAGCTAGTGACTGTGGTGTTCCAACACTAGTTAGGTCTTAATAATAAAATTTACATAACTAGAGTAATATTTGTTGGAAACCAATCTCGGGATGAGTGTCACGGTAAATGATTACCCTATTGTCCACTCATCTCATGTCTAACTGTGTGCTTCGGTCGAGGAAGGGTTTGTTCAAGGCTTAAGGGTTGCTAGTTAAGGCGAGCTTCTAGCAAATAATTAGAGACTCACAACATTTGGTTTCTTGAGAATAGATAGTCTCCTAGGTTGGCGTTCTGACTAAAGGAAAAACCCTAATCATTCTCAAATTCAGATGGCTCGAAAGTCTCAATAGTAGTTTGAGGGTCGATGGGAGAACGAGTAACTCAATCACATGACTGGCCGATGGTAGCTACACTTGTGCCTACCATTTTCATAGCCATGGGAATACTCTGTATCTCTCTACCATCACGAGCTTTCGTCTTTCCAAATCGGTGAAAGAAAAACAATAAAGAATTCAAGGGAGATGTTACTGAATACAATTTTGTGATTCAAGGGCGAACATATAATTCAAGAGGAATTGTCAATACAGTCGCGGATGAGATCCTAGAGATATCTACATCTCAATCCACGTAGGTTAATCAGAGGGAGAGCGAACCGGGTGCACTACGGTTGATCAGACCGTAATACATCAATTCTGATTAGACAATATGTTAGTGGGCGTCCCTAATAAACATATGTCTTGAATCAAGCTTGATAAAAGAGTAAGCTTGCAAAACTAGGCTGTGATAGCAACATTGGTCAAAATAGTCAAATTATAATTATACAAGATTTTTGAAAGAAGGCACAAGTAGTTCGAGTTTTGTGAGAATCAAAACCTTACCCGATGTTCTTGCTTATACGGTCATCCTACTATCTTCTTATCCATAAAGCCTTGGCCGACTACTGGGTTATGGACCTCAAAATTCTATATTCTAGGTAAACCTATTATAGCGTCAATCAATATCCTCGTCAATAGGTCACAAGGACCACGAGATGCTAGATCGGGAGACGTGCTACCCAACTTACAAAACCTTCATTAATATTGGCTTTGGGTCTTATGGGACATACATGGCATTGTCCTATCCTTTATAGTATCCTAAACTTGTAATCACGTCTGAAGTCATTTCACCGAGAGTTATGCCTCGCCCGTATACTCGGACTGTGGTAAACCCTTGGATTCGTGATTTCAGGATGATATGCTATCCGATACTCTACCTTATATTGACACAAGGGTGACTACGGTCAAAGAGAACCACTAGCTATAGTTTAGCAATATTCTATAACCTATATTTTCTTAAACTAATTTCAACTCTAGGGATCGTGCCTCGCCAGTGCGCTGCTGGCTGCAGTGAATACATAGTCTCCATAATTCAAATAAATGACGATAGTGCGCTGCTGTCCTGCCATTATGAGTTAACTAATATTCCTTTAACTATATCTACAAAAATTTCATGAGCTTCTAGGGATTCAAACAAGTTGACCCTGAAATGAAGCGTAAGCATTTGTCATATCAATCGCAACCCTTAAAATAAAGGATTGAACAGGAAAGCAATATCTGAGGACAAAAGAAATACAACATTCTAATATCTATTCCATGTGTATTCAAACCACAGAGGGAAACTTTTCAGATCGAAACTAACTTGAGGTTCGTATGGGTACAACAATAATCAGAATTTATACAAAATAATAATTCCTATGACAAATAGAAACTACACAGGCAATTCGACAAGATATGAGGATGATATCTAAGGAGACAAAGAGAAGGAATTGCACAATTAATCAAGGTTAGGTCATTACTTCTGCGAAGCCCTGTCTCACCAAGTGATTAACCTATCCACATTGGATCATATCGTCATATCATGGGGTACTAGTGTACCCATGGGGATCTGACAAACTATCAAAATTAATAACTCCTCATCTAAATTGCATGGCCTAGACTATCCATCGATAAATTTGTATGAGGGACTCCTAGTCCTAGTCATTCTCTTAAATTAAATTAATCCTTAATTCGTGAATGAGCATTTCCTAGTCGCAGGCTCGCAATAGTATGACAAACTTAAGTACTATCACGAGTTCGCAAGATTTGCGAAGACAGACCTGCATGGGCCACCACAAAAACTTGTCACGACCCGCACTCATTTTTTTAAACGGACACGAGATGTGTCTAAGCCAGCCTACGCCACAGTGTCGGCGGTAGAACGTTGTCACGGCCATGAAGATCCAAAATCACAAATAATGCTCATTCACATAATTAATTTAACTTACATTGATCACAAGTTTTACATTTGTAGAAAATATAAACTTGTACAAATAAATGAATGACTACAACTCAACTATCTAGCTAGTCTCTAGGCTTTTGTCTGCAAGTATTCCCGTCACTCCCCAAGCTAAGTGAATCCATGGCTAACCTAAAAAATGTTGGTTTCCAGTCAGGAATGGAACGAGCACAATTCATTGAATACAATTTCAAATAAAGAAATGACTATACAACAGAGGTTAGACATCAATTACATATTTTTGAAAATAAATAGGGAATACAGAAAACCAATAGCAAATAAATAGACACAAAATACTTTCCCCAACTGTTAGAAGTACCTTTGATATGTGATCGGTCTCGGGACAATTATGCGACACGGTCTATACGGTCTACAGTTATACGGTCTACAGTTACACGGTCTACAGTTACAGGTCTACAGAAAATATTGCAATAAAGAAACACTGTCTACAAAATAATAATCACGAACTATACAGTTTAAATGCAATAATAATCACGGTCTACACTGTCTACTTTGCAATAAATAAATCACTGTCTATACTGTCTATAAGAAATAAATGCTATAATAAACACGGTCTACACGGTCTAAAGTTATACTGTCTACAATAAATAAATGCAATAATAAACACGGTCTACACGATCTACACGGTCCAAGGTCAGATCACACATCCTTGGTACTTCTCATTTCCGACTCAACAATTTATAATAGAAAATAATCACATAACCAATGGCCAATCAATGAAATATAGTGAAAATTAATATCGAAATGCAGACAATAAACTGTACTCGCCTGTGGTCCTATGCTGGTGTAACCGATAAACTGAACCACTCAGAATGCCAACAAAGTCAAAAATTGTACAACAGTCCCCAAAAGCTGAAATAAACATTACCATTGTTCTTAGAATAGTCAAATTAGCTAGGATTGCCTGTCCTTAAGTCCAATTCTGGACACAAGGGCAAAATGGTAATTTTGGATCAAAACGGTGTCTGTCGTTGGACCCGCTTTGCACCGAAAAACGTGCCAGAGTCAACGATCTCTGAAGTCGTCAAACTACATGTCTACGGATCCAGTTTTTTGATACGAACCCAACCGTATGTCCAGAGTTTGATTCCGGCGGGCCGTGCACAAAATTACCCGTTGAGTCGGATCGTGGGGCCCGCAAAATGGTGTACGATTCAACTGTCTCATAATTGGACCAAACTTGGCATACAGGACCAAAAAAATGATACGGACCTGTTGGCGCAAGTATCGTCTCGATCTGACGAGCGTGCACGAAGTAATTGGAAAATTTTAGACAGAGGTCGATATGGTGAATTTTGACGGATACGCATCAAATTCGTCGTGCACACGCGACCAATTTGAATTCCGCCAAAGCCCACATGACCACGAAGCCATTACGCACCTTTCGATGCTTTCGGTTCGCGACTACGTCGCCCGGAATGGCGGGACGCACGTCGTATCGAAGAATTTTATTAATTTTAAAACAGGTTTTCGGTCAACTTCGGGGTCCGATTTCTCGGCGCATAGTCAATGAATTCGACTTCTGCAAAAAGGGTTGTGGAGCCCTATATGTTGTCTAAAACTCCATTCAGGTAGATTCCTAAAATTTACAATATCCTGTTCGAAATCTGACCGTAAACATGGGTAGTCGGGACAGTTTATATAGTCCATAGTTTGAGATTTTTCTTGATTTTGGGAATCGATTCGCGATGCACACACCGCGAATTGTTCAATTCTATTTGAAGAGGGTTGAGGGTGTATAGGTTGTCGGCGTACATGATGAAATGGTTCGCAAGACGGCGAAGAATTAATAGAGAAATCGTGTTTCGATTTGATGCGCCTGCAGCCGCTGCTGCTGTTGCCCAGTCCTCTTGTACGCGCGTGCGCGGCTCTCTGGCCGGCGGCGTTGGCCGTGCGCGGCAGCGCTACGAGCGCTGGGGTGGCCGCCAGGTCGTCGAGGGTGGCTGGTCGGCGCTGTGGTCGGGGTTTAGGATTAGGGTTCGTTTTCGTCTCTCGATCTCTTCGCGTATAAATACAGCTGGACTTAGCAGTCCGCTCGGGTTGGGATGGTTTTCCCACTGCATCGGGCTATTGGGGAGTTCGGGTTTGCTGATGAGTTCAGGTGTGGGGCCTGGGGTCCAATTGTTGGGCTATGGCTATAGTGCTATTATTTCATTCTATTTACAAATATTCACACTTACATATATACTTGTATACACGTATATAATATATATATATATTTATATATACATACACACATATATATCTGTTATACAAAAATAAATATATACCCCATATATTATATATATACATATACACATATTCCTATGTATATACATATATCTATATATAATAAAATAATATCTATATACGCATATCTATGTCTATATATTTACACATATACACCCATGTAAATATATTCATATATAAATATATATATTATTATGTTTACGTACACATACACAATATTTATTTATATTCATACACATATATAATATATTTTTATATATTCATATTCACATACACTTACACACATATATCTTTACATCTAAATAATTCTATAATACCAATAACCCACTAAAATAATCCAAAGAGTTTTGGTGCACATATCTAGCCCTAGAAAAACTGTACCAATATTCTAAAACTATATTTAAATATTATACCCATTTTGTATAAATAACCAAATATTTAGAAAATATCATCAAGTCCACCCAAAAAGCTAGAAAATATTTGTACGTACCTAAAAGTATGTCCTCATAGGCTTGGGCTTGGTTTGGGTTCAATCTGGACTAGTTTGGTACAACCGGGTTCCCTAAAACTCAATAATTTAATTAATAAATAAATAATCTTCGGTAAGGGTTAAGTCACAACTTGGCCTGGTTTTTCTAGTTAGGACAATCCTGTGGCTCAGCATTTCTCTACCATGGCTAAACACTAGTCAAAGCACGCCAATGCACTATCCGTGCCATAATTCTTAGTCGTCTTGTACTCCAAAACTCAACCATGGTTAAAATCATCCACCGTAATAATTAACTAAATAATTATTTATAAAATCTAAAAATTACCTTTTAATTCAAATAAATGAATAAAAATAAATTATCAAAATTCCGAAAAGAGGGGTTACAATACCAGCGGATCCACAAATTACTGCACGATAGGCCCAACGACTCCAGTTACATCCGGTTATTGGTGAGTACATGATTACATAGTAATTCTGTTAGTTTTGTGATACATATTTTTACTCTCTCATGCTACCAACGTCACAACTTTTCCAGTGCTGCTCCCTCTAATGATGATGAACGCAAAAAACCAACGTCACAACTTTTATAATTTGAGTAAATTTTTTTACCCTATATGAAAATTTTTGTTGTCAGAGAGATGGCTCCTAGGACTCGCCGAGGTGGTGCTGCTAGTCGAGGAAGGGGCCGAGGCAAGAAACCCTTGGAGGTCGACATAGAGGAAGTCCCCATCGTCAAACAAGAACCGGTAACTGTTAAGGAGGAGGTGTTACCAAAGGTCGAGGTCAAGGAAGAACCGATAACCATCAGGAAAGAGATTGCTCCCAAGGTTGAAGTTAAGAAGGAGCCACCGTCAGAGAATAGTAGCATCGAGATCGACCCTCCTGTCCCTACAGAAGACCTCAACCAGATTGAGCCTTCGTATGCAAAGTGGCTGATAGAATGGTACATGCCTCAACGCAACTATGATCCCTGGCTGTGAGAATTTATCGTCTGACTTGCGGTCTTTGTTGAGGCTAAAGTCAATTTTCCTATGTGTTTTAGAATTCTGGAATATTTATCGAAATTTTGGAATATTTGTGGGAATTTTAGAATATTTGTGCTATGATCGGATTATAACGACGAATATTAGGTTACTCTTCAGGATAATTAATGTCTATTTTATATTAATTTGGTTTGGTCTATATAATTCTTGGATAATTGGTGTGCATTAAATTCGTATGTGCATATTTGGTCTAGTGATTCTTGGATAATTGGTGTGCATTATATATTTGGTCTATGTGATTGTTGGATAATTGGTGTGCATTATATATTGGTTTAGTTTATGCATATTTTTGCGAACAGGAAAAGTGCTACAATTTTTTTTTTAAAAATTCTCATTTAGCGACGAACTAGTGATTGGTTAGCGACGGATATTTCCAGTTTCCGACTACTATTCGACGGCATATCCATCGCTAACTGGAGATTTGAAAATATTTCCAGGTAGCGACGGGTGGTCGACGGAATATCCTTCGGCAACATTCTGGTGGTATATATTTCGACAGAATAGCGACGACTTATCCGTCGCCATGGTTCTGGAAATAGCAAGCATTTCCAGAACATGGTCGACGAATAATCCATCAGTATTTCATCGCTAATCCGTCCTTTGTTAGTTACGGTGATCGACGAAATAGCGACGACTTATCCGTCTCCATGGTTCTGGAAATGCCAAGCATTTCCAGAACATGGTCGACGGATAATCCGTTCGTATGTCGTCACTAATCCATCCTTTGTTATCGACGACGATCGACGAAATAGCGACAGAACGATACACTCTGATACGCTATTACGATGGTTTACCGACGGACCATTATGTCGCTAGTGTCTACACAGTTCAGTATTTAATACTTGAAATGGACGAAAGTTCGTCGGAAAGTAGTCGCTAATGCTTCGTATTGTGAAGTCGAAAAGCCGTAGCTATTCCGTCGCTTGACGACTACGTAGCGACGGACCTTTATTAGCGACGAGCTGATTGCCGACGGATTATTTTAGCCAAGACCCGTCAGTGATCGGTCGCTAATACAAATTTTCGTCGGACGGGCGACGGATCTGGCCGTCGCTAAATTGACAAATTTTGGTAGTGATGGCTCTGGGTTGAATTCAATGTGATTTGATCGGTATTTTTTTACATGGGGACACCTGGCCTAGATTTTGGCCTGAACAGTAGCTCCCCTACTACTGGTGGCTCTGTCCTCGTTCGACACACATGGTTTCACTACCAAATCACTTTGGTAGGTTGGTCTAGTGACTGACAGAAGGTTTTGAGAGTTGGGCTTCAAGCCATGGCCTATTCGAGCCATGGCAGATCCTACAAACTCTGTTCTATGAGGTCGAGATATGCTGCACATGCTGTTTTATTCTGCTTTTGACACCACTGATGTAGATTTTGCTTCTTGCACACTCTTTGACACTTGTACATGTTAACACTGCTCTGGTACACCCAATGTATCAGAACAAGCATCTAATGTACATTGATGTACACTTTATTCTATGTGACACTCACATCTATACTTCATTTGCTTGACACCCATTTGACACTACTTGACACTTCATTATTCACTGCACTTGCCTTCACACTCATGTATGTACACTATTGCTCTACTGCATATTTACTTAACTGTACCTTACTTTGCTGTATACTTCCTTGACACTCATGCACACTTGCATTTCATTCGAACATTGCATCCTCTTGTATATGCAAGTATCAGAAATCCACTACTCTGATACACTAGTTTAACCATGTCACTCACATTGCTCTGCCACCCACACACACATGATTCACACATTCACATTCACAGATGCTTTGCCTGCAACTTTACCTTGATTAAATTGCATTTTTAAACCTGGACACATCAGACCCCTTTACTGCACTACCTTACCTGCATTTCCCCTCTTTAGTTCAGTCAGTTGGTATCAACATAGGTAATGTCCAAATTGGGTTTAGTCTGATACAAACAAGTATCAAGACTTGTTTGGTTGCTTGCATACAAGTTAACCTACTGCTTCATAAACCCTTCACTGCACCTCACACTACAACAAAATAGGTTAATAACGACACTTTATTTAGGACAGTTTCTATATAAGTGCCATTAATTTTTTTAGTGATGACACTCTACTAAAATGTGTCGTGATAATTAAATATTTAACTCCATCTATGACACATTTTTAAAAGTGTCGTAAACATAAATTCATTAACACTTTTTAGTTCACTTAAAAATGTCATGTATTGTTATATACTAAACACAACACTTTTAAAGTGTTGTCCCAAATTTTATTTTCCCCTCTTTTTTCATTTTACCGTACTGCCCCAAATTTTGGCTCTGCAACCCACGATAGAATGCTTTTCATCTCCTTCTCTCTTATTTCTTCAATTTTTCTAAATTCTCTTCTAACTTTCTCTTTTTCTCTCCGATTAACAGTAAACTCTCTCTCTCTCTCTCTCTCTCTCTCTCTCTCTCTCAGGTTGGGGTCGTTAGGGGGTTACCATCACAGAAGTTGTAGAGGGTTGCTCGCATCTCTATTTCACCCTCTTATTTGATTGAATTTTGGTATTTTTCTCAATTATTTCGATGTAGATTAGTTTGATCTACTTCGGTGGAGAATTCTTGAATGATTTGAGTTCTTGAATGATTTGTTGCTATTTTTGGGGATTTTGTGTATTTTTTTGTTGGGGAATGGAAAGCGCTAATGGAAGCGGAGTGGAGAGCGGGAATGGAGCTCTGGAGAAAGATCCGACGAATGTGGACAATAGTGCCTCTGTCGAAGAGGCTCAGGAATCTAAAGGATTAGTATCGAATTTGTCCGGAGCCGGCGACGGTGGCAGCGACGTCGAACGCGGTCCGACTCCTTCTGATAACAAAGGATCAAATGTTCATAAAGTAGGTTTAGTGAATACGTCATTTTTCTTTGTTTGGGACAATGTGGTTTTAAACCTTTTGTGTGGTGTAGAAAACCACAAAATTGAAGGCATGGAAAGATGGAGCTCAGAACGGGGTAACAGTAGTAGCCAAGAATTACCTGGCGGACCTCTCATAGAGCCTCTCTTTCGCCACCAATTTGAGAAAGGGCACTGCTCGTAGGCAAGCCAAAAACTTCAAATGGTTTGCAATTGATTTGTTGCTCTCTCGTGCTTGCCTTTTTTGTGAAGTTACTTGTCTTCGCGATTAATTTTGTGTATCATAATGCAGGTGTGAGTGATGGTAGGGAGGCCAATTTGGATGCTGTGGCAAGAAATTAATCGGTAAGTATCTTTGTGTTTGTTGTCTATGGCCTAACTTTTCTATATATAAGATTTGTCCTAATGAGAATGATATCTTCAGCATACCCGTGCCTTGTTATTTCAGTTACAGTTCAGTGCGCTTTGCTCTACCATAAGCCTCATTGACTTTAAATCAATGAAGTTGAAGTCAGCTAATTTCTATACATCCCAGAATAAGTAGTGTATACGACAGCAACAAAACCCTTTATTTACAAATTAAATATGTGTATATTAATACTAATTGGTTAGTCTATTCAAATAAAATAAAAGATGATAAAATTTGTAGAGATTGGCGCTAATTATTTTTTGGGAGACGTCCAATCCATACCTGATATCAGGATTTAACGCATGTTTGTGTCTCCAATTTGGTCAAACTGTCCAATGGTCGATATGAATCACATCTATCATTGCTACCTTTCTTTACATGGAGTGTTTCATATGGTTTTCATTTGTCTCATTTCTCTTTGTGTGCCAATTTGTATATTTGCTACAAGGTCAACTGACAAACCATTGATTTAAATAGGTTTATTCTTAAATGATTGGTTCACATTTTAGGGAATAGTTTGCAAAATATCGTCCCCCGTTTTTAGGCATCTTGATATTTGTTAACTTTATATGGTATTTTGCTGATTGCGTATGCAGTTGTCAGGCGTATGGGGCGTACTACTTCTCACATCACACTGGAATGTGCTTTGCAGACACATCCAAACATTACTATCACTGGATAAGAGGTTATTTCTTTTTTAATTGCTAGTTGTAGTTTGATCGATTCTTTACCTATTATCTACTATATGGAGACCAAAAGTTCTTTATAGAATCATAATAGTATTGGAAAAGTAATCAGTCTCTCATTTTGTTATCAACATGCAATATGTGCTTCCTTCTGTTCTAAGCTTTTGTTGGAAATTCTTTACTTTAATATCTGCAACAAAAAATAAAACGGTAAATTGTTACCGGCCTTCGGGAAAGTTACGCACGTAGTACTGCCCTAAGAGTTAGTTCGGGTCTATGTGTAGAATAATTTCGAACGCCTATATATTGAATTAAACACAATTTTAATGATGGCTTCTCCACACTGGTTCATTAAACCTGGACGAAATTTGAATAGTGACCGTTACAAAATTTAAATAAATAGTAACGGTCAAAAAATCAATGAAGAGCAAAAAGGATTTTTGGGTCTCAGTCCGAATCCGAAGAGAAAATCGAATCGGCATTCGGCACCGGCAGATGTAGGCACGTACCTGCACCCACTACGCGCGTCGAACTGAACCGAACCGAGCCGAGTCGGGCCGGGCGGCGGCGGTGGCGTGCGCGTGTAGCCCATGGGGCTCTCACTCAATAGTTCAATAAAGCAAGATGGGAGGAGTGTATATATGCACATTGAATGGTACCATACTAGCCGATGTGGGACTAATTTTGCATGAACTTGAGCTTTTGCTCAAGCTACTGCACATGTAGCTAACAAGATTTTTCTAATTTCCAGGCATCCAAATTTTTTATGGCATTCTCCGCTTTTGTACCTGAAAGTGGTTCCTTTTGCTTATTTATTATAGCCTACCCCTGTACTTCTTGTGCATACTATGCAGGACTTGTTCTCCATGCACATTATTTTCTTAGAGGCTTCTCCATGCGATATTTTTACTCATTTGCATATGATTAGATGGCTCTAACATGTATTTTCTTTCTTTACTTTTTTATATCTTTACTTCAACAATCCTTTTGTATGCAGTGTCTATAGTAAACGTCATATTTAAGTACACGTGTATTATTTTGCATACTAGATGCAGTTGTTGTTGATGTTCATTAATTGCTTAGAGGCTCCTTCATAGAGGAGAGATTCTCTCACATACTCGGTTGCACATTATTTAATGGCTCTAACATGTAATTTTTGCATTAACTTTATTTGCCTTACTATTAATGGCATGTCAAATGCTTTTCCCCACCCTTTAGTCTCACAAAAAACCCTTTTTCTGTCTGCCTTTAATTCATTATTCTGCAAATTGTTTGCAGAATCCATATGAACTTCACAAACCCTTTTGTGTTGTGTGGAAAATTTACTTTTGTTTTTGTTTTATAATTTGCAGGTGGCAGCCAAAAGGCAAACTCTAAAAAATGTCACAGATGGCATTACTTATATAATCTGCAAGCGTGCTGGTCTTGGTTATAACTATGGTGTTAGACTAATTCCAAAAGGCCTGGTAGATTTTATTCCTGAGGTATATCAAATATAATAATTAGTTTTTTTGAGTCCTATTGTAAATATCTCAGGCTTTCAGAAGGAACTTCAAACAAACTATTCCTCCCCACTCTAACAGAGTATGTTGTTATGTATTTTTCAGGTTCAGCAACTTATTACAGAACTGAATGATATCCTTGCTCACGATGTCGTCGATCAAGAGGGAAATTGGAAGAAGAAGCTAGCTCCGTCAATAATCTCACATTTTGTTTGAATTTCTGCCTCAAGCAATCCAGGAACAACTTCTATTAGAAAGAGACCCACATGGAAATGTTCAGGTATTTAAATATGCATATTGTTCTTCGGTCTAATGTTTCTTCTCTTGCTTATAAAAGGAAAGGTTCATGCATCTCGTTTCTAATGTTGCCCCTCCCATGACGTTATCATGTCCCTAACATTGATACTAATTAAGACTTAAGATAAATATTTCTCATGTCTCTAGTGTTTGTATTCTTCCTTATATAGAGGAATTTGGTCGTGGATGCATTCCTAATACCCTTCTCATGGCATATGGTCAGGTTGCCAAAATAGAAACTAAAAAGATGCTTATATCTATGGTTGAAACAGAATCGGAGAAGCGGAAGTCAGAGGGTAATTATGCTGACAATCTCACATTTTTGGGTAACTATTGAGTGCCTTTAATTATAACTTATAAGTTGGTCTATTCTAAATAACAGTCCTAGTGGTTTTTAGAGCTTGTATTATTCCTCTGATGAGCATGTGTAACCAGAAGTTGGGTTTTCAATTGGTGTAAGCTTTGAATTTTGTTTACAGTTTCAATTTTCAGAAGAATCATGATACCTGTATATTTGTCAATTGATGTGCCTATTTATGCTGATGTCAAGATTACACCTATTATTTGTTTTTGTCTAAGATCATATTCCCACCACTAGCCATGATATCCTTATAAAGCCACCTCCAGTGAAGGTTGCCAAATTCCAATTTTTCTAGATTTAGAGACTCAACAAAACATAAGACAAAAGCAAGAGTACATATCAGTTCAAGTCATATCCTTTTGTTCTACTCTGAGTAGTCTGTCAATGGCTAGTAACTCCACCTATATGCTGCTAAGCAACCTTTTCGGACTGAAATTGATGTAATAGATGCAAATTGAGTCCTTAATCGAGAATATTTACTAATAATATATATATTCCTATTTACCATATCTCATGAAAAGATCTTGTGAATTAGAGTCTTGACAACGCAATAGTTTATGGAGAACAATAGTCCTCTAATTTTCCTATCATTTCATCCTAGGATCTGGTTTGCACCTTCAGTGCTTAAATACAAAATGGAAATTGTATTGAACTCAAAGATCTTTTCCTTTGTTCTTTACTTAAAAAATTAATATATTGAGTTAAAGTACATGAAAATATAACTGAAGACAAATTGGTGTGAGATCATAATTCACTTGATATAATTCACTTGTTACATAGTAATGCTAATGTCAGGCATGTTGGAAAATTCCTTCTTAATTTTGGAATACAATGGCATGAAGAAAAATGCATCGAGATGGAATGCTTAAAATGTAAATTTATCTTTGCGAACTTAATCATATCAAAGAAAATGGCTCAAAAATACTTTTTTAATAGTGTTGTATTACCGAATGTAAATGTTTATCTGAGAGAGAGAGAGAGAGAGAGAGAGAGAGAGAGAGGAAAAAGTAGGTTTCAAACCAGACTCGTTCATTAAACAGAATTAGAACCATAATATTAACTAGATCACAAAATTAAAACACAGTTAGACAATCAACATAAAACCATACAGAAACCACACCAGGACTAACTATTAGTCAACTACATGCACCAACTAAAATCACTACCATCTCCAATTCTAGGCTTGAGATACTAATAGCTTCTGTTGAGGCCTTATTATACTGGCATGAGATTGCAGGTAGTAGGACCGAGGTTAACTGGAGCAGTGTCTTATTGGTCTCAACTTACTATTAATGTGCTCTAGTTTTCTCGGGTTTGTTGATGCTTGCCTAATGGATTACTAGAAGTGCATTTGATCTTCTACATTGTCGAGCTTGGCACAGCTTTATAAACTCTACATGTTCTAGAGAGATAAGAAACATTTGAACTGCGTTGTAAGTTGTTCTACTGTGTAACAGAGGTTTGCTTTCTAGCACTTGATTTTTTTTCTTCACATTTTCTTTTGAATGTCTAAAATTTGATATTTTGCGTACTTTGCTTGTCAGCAGCACCATAGACGAAGATTGTCGCCCTCTAATTTATGAAGCATTTGAATATTTGGAAATGTAGTCGACTTCTTTGTTATTCAGATGCGGAAAAGGATGAGTTCTCTCAAGCACATGGAAAATTTGGTGCGCATTATAAGATGTAGAACCTACTAGACTTATTTATGTGATTATACAATCAATTTTTTTTGCTTTTCACCACTCTATTTTTCATTTATCGAAGGTCATGTAGTATTAAGCTTTCTACCTTATGAAGAATATATGCTTTTTTTATCCTTGCAAATTGTGAATAAGTTTTCTTAGTAATTTTTTAATGTGATATAATTATTAGTTAGTAATTATGAAGCCATTTCCTAGTCTCAGATATGATGCGACTTTTAATCTTTTTTAAAGTAATTTTTGATCTTATGATTAATTCAGTGCAATATATTGGGGTGTTAGGAAAGTTCAGTTTTTTTTTTGTTACGTTTGATCAACCTCTGAGTTATGCAAACATAATTTTGAATAAGACTTCTCATTTTCGTAACTTTATAAGATTCAAATTTGAGGCCCAGCTTTGCTGGAAAAGTTTCTAAGTGGACATATCCCCAAAGTTTATGCTTACCAACAATAGGTCTATAAGTTAGGATCTATGATCTTAATTCTAACACTTTTACCTTCATCTTGTAGATGGACACCGAGTGGGGATAAGCAGGTCAAGTAATGGAAGAGCTGAAGCCAGACTTTGCAAATTTTGAAATAATAAAGGAAGGAGATGGTTCGAGTTTGATGCTCGAAAAAGGTGGACGCTAAGAAGTAGTACTAGGACTTGCATATTATGTAGTAGACTTTGTTACTCTTAAAGAAGTTAAATACTAAATTCTTGTAACTTTTTATTGACATTGTATATTTGTATGGGTTGGAACTTGTTTAATATATCACTTTTGGCACATTAAAGTTTTATTTTTGTTGAAGATGGTTTTGGTATATATATATGAAATAAATTTATATTTAAAGCATCGAATGATGCTCGGAAGGCATTTAAAAAGTGCCATGAAAAGTATCCATGACATTTATTAAATGTTATAGAATATTTTTAGATGACATTTACAAAGTGTCGTAATTTTGACGACACTTATGAACTGACATTGAAGCACGTTAACATGACACCAGTAAAGTGTCGTAGAATAAGCACTACATGACTTTCAGAAAATGTCGTTATAATTTTATTACATGACACTTATTGAGTGTCGTTGAAAGTTAAAAACTTTCTATGACACCCCCACTAGACAGCACTAAAAAAGTGTTGTAGAAAGTCATTAATGACACTTTTCGAGTGTCGTTAAAACACTTTTTTGTTGTAGTGGATCACTTGGCAAACACTGCATCTTACCATGCCTTTACTGCATTAGTATGATGTCCTGCACATTAGGCTATCATTTACATTCAACAATCCATTCATTTACTTGCAAAGCCTTTCCCTTAACCACATCATCTGCACATTACAAAACCTGGACTCTCACTCACTGTAAATGACACCATATCATAACTTGCTATGTATTCACTTGCCCTACATATAGGTCACTGCATCTAAGGCTCTTCGCTGCATACAATGCACTGCCAGCAAGTTGTAATAGCTGCAACATAAACCCCCTTTCACTTGCATAACCTTGCAATATACTGCATATCTCATTACCTGCATGTTTAATCCCTGCACAGTGACATATCTCACATGTCCTGCATCTTGAAATGTCTGCATACCTGAGGTTAGTATACTGCAGACCCCATTCATTATAATTACCCATGCCACTACACCAAAATGGTAAATTAGAAATGCAAGGTATTTTTCAATCTGGAACGCTTATGTTTTGTTCCTAGGTTCAAGAACATATTAAATATGTTCCGGATCAAATAAATGTTCCTAATATATTTTATTTTATTTTTTAGGAAAATTATTTATTTAAATACATTTTTATAGTCTTCCAAATATGTTCCAAATTGGAATTGCAGCCACGTACACCTCACATGCTTGCTAAATAAAGCTTCCAAGCATAACAAAAATTTCTCCAAACCTAAAGCTAAACCTAAACGTTCCAAACTTTCTAATTCATTTTCCCTCTTCTCATATTTCACAAAGTTTTCATCTCCCTCCAAATCTTTCAATCTTCCTCCAGATCTTGCATCTCTCGCCATCAAACCCGTGTCCTCTCCTTTCGTCTTCTTCTCTCCATCAAACCCGTATATGCTCGCTATAAAGGAAGGGTTTAAAGATCGCTTTCCGCATACAATGTCCATTCGTGTACGGTCTCCATCGCAGAAGAATTTGCGACGCAGGGCAGTAAAGGGTTTGAAGGGCCATCATCCACCGAGGAAAAATCTACGTACGATCACCATCATCCACGGAGGAAGTGTTTGTTCTTTATATTTTATCTGTTTTACTTCAAAAATTTTGATTTTCTCTGTCATATTTATGCAACAAAGTGGTTTAGCGACTTTTGTTGACAAAAATAAAGGAATTTGACAACTTGGCCTCTATTTTCCGATACAGAGGAATAAACGAGCTCTAGCCTGACAATGAGAATAAATTAATTTTTGAAAAGGTTTAATTTACTCCATGTACAAGATGAAAGAACCTCTCTTTTACTTTATTTTATCAGTATTTAGTGCACAGTCATGGATACAACAAAATATGGACACGACGACATAAAGAGGATAATGATTTTGGTGTATCCTATTGTATTGGAGTGTGTTTCATATCATATATGAGTAGCTGGGGGCGAAAATAAGGACCACCAATTGACATAGGCTTTAAGGAATACTCTTAACTATTTTTGTAAACTTAACTAGCATCTTCTTTAGTTTCACGTACTATAGTTTCTACTCAAAGGACTTCTATACATTGCCCAAAAGTGTACATCCCAGTCATCTAGTAGAAAATGAGAATGATTTAAGTCTTGACTTCCATCCTCCTTTTGTATAACTTTCTTTCCTTCACTTCAGTTTCTTTTGTTGCATATTGTGATGGGAATGCATTAATTTTTCCCCCTTTCTTTCAGTTTTGGTTTGTTAAGTTTGATTATGTATATATATATATATATAATGAGGACTCATGTATTAAAAACTCCAAGAGAAAATAGTATTCTTTCCATTAGGCAATTATTTTGAAAATGCTATATTTCCTGCCAATGTATTTTATTTCAGTGTTGATTATGTTCAAAGTATTATGATATAAAAGGACTTCAGAATTTTCTTTGGCTTTTGAGATAACTGACGTACTCTATATTTTAATCTTGTATATGGTAGTCGTGTTTTTCCAATGAGAGACTCCAAAGTTAGAGCATTGGTATATCCAAGATTGAAAAGAATGGTCTCTGAGATACATGCTACCAAATTACACTCAGTTATCTCTAAAGAATCCAGCAGACGTAAAGAAAAAATGCTGAAGGATCCTGTACAGAATTGAACAGAGAACAATCTGAGAGTAGTGTAATTGAAGTAAAATTGTTGCATCTTCTATCTAGAAGTTGAACCACTTTTATTTGATATTTGACAATGGTTCTTTGCATATAGGAGGATGTAATGGAAAGTTATGCTGGTATTGAGGCAATTAGGGGTGACCTAAATAGGCTTGATTCAATGACAGTAAAAGAACTTAGGAAGATGACAAGGTGAGGTATTTATGATTTATTTTTCACTACTCCTTTCTTATACAGTTTTGATTGATTTTACGTGTTGTTGTATAGTTATCAATTTCAAGGAGTGTGGGTATCTCCAATCGAGGAAGTAAAAAGGATCTAATTTTGAGCTTGAAGCGTTTCTCTTCTGAACCTGGTATGGGTCTATTATTGTTTTGACTCTCAAAGAAAATCTGCTAGATATTAATTTTATTTCGATAATATAAGATGTATCAGCAAGCAATAGAACACCCACTGCAGTGGAGGTAGAAGATCCTAGGAGAGATGTTTCTGGAAAGAAGTAGAAGAAAACAAGGCAATACTGTGTGCACAATACTCGAAGATGAATCTAAAACTAGTGTGGAAGAAGAAAAGCTTTCTAGCATCATGGAAGAAGTTGCCAGTAAGTTCATTTTTGATGCATCAATTATGAATCATGTTTAATTAGTTTGGTGAAGATAATAGATGGTACAATGCCATGAATTTCTGGTTGGAGGCAAAAAAAGGGCTCGAGTAGGCAAAAAG
The DNA here is from genome assembly GCA_029216955.1 of Iris pallida. Classification (NCBI taxonomy): domain Eukaryota; kingdom Viridiplantae; phylum Streptophyta; class Magnoliopsida; order Asparagales; family Iridaceae; genus Iris; species Iris pallida. The sequence goes on from JANAVB010031619.1 coordinate 7,955,302, forward strand.
GTTTCCTCAATAATACAAGAGGAGAAGACAAATGGTATTCTTGGGGAATTTCCTGAACCATGGACTGTTCTTGCTCACAAGAAACCTCAGGCATAATGGATACCATATAACAAAATGAGGCCACCACCATTGACTAGGGAAAATAATTTTATGAAGCTTATGTCTTGGAATGTCAATGGCTTGAGGGCTTTACTCAAGCTGGAGAGTTTATCCGCCCTTCAATTAGCACAAAAGGAGGATTTTGATGTAGTGTGTTTGCAAGAGACAAAAATTTAGGTAATTACCTCTTCTATTTTCTTAGGTTTATCTCTATCTGTATCTTTCTTTTTGCATGTAGAAGTTATAGAGAATCTTGAGCTTTGCTCCTATTATGAGACAAAAGTCTTGTGACTATTTTTTAATCTCATCATGATCTGTCATAAACTTGAGGACAGGAGAAGGATGTAGAAGTGATTAAGGAATGTCTGATAGAGGGTTATGATAATAGCTTCTGAACATGCAGTGTTCCAAAGCTTGGTTATTCTGGCACTGCTATCATATCACGGGTATGATGATCCTTTTCCTAGCACGAAGTCAATCTATATGTTTATGGCTTATTCCCTATATAATTGGATTTCATAATTCATGGTACTTTTATGCAAATAAGCCTCTAATTCAAACAAAAATTGGATTTCGTAATTCCCTGAATCGATTGTATAAATTATGAAAGGTACCTAGCTTTAACATGTCAGTACATATTTCTAATAGAAAGATAATTTATTAGGCTACCTTGAATAAAATTTTGTAAGCCACGGTGCTGGGTCAGTATTATCAGGTCCCCTCTTGTTTATGGAGTCGTAATCAGCCCAGTAAGATGGTGATAGTCTACCAGGGAATGTTTTCAGACATTGTATTTTTATATAAGGTATAAGGAATGTTATCAGACATGATACTTTATATAAAGTACATTAGGGTTGTAAAATCATGTAAATGAAAAAAAAAATATATTCAAGGGTGACTATTATTTCATTTCAATTTCAAAATTACTAAAAAAAAGGATAAATAAAATACTTTAAAGTATGCCTAAAAATATAAACTATTATTTCTAAACTTTTAATAATTGATTAAAAAAATTATACTAGAAACTTTGATATTCTGATATATCTGAAACCAATTATCCTTTCAATACCGTCGATGTTAATATTTGTAGAAGGCATCCAATACCAATTTTGATATGTTCAATTTTTGATATGTAATAGTATATTTTGGAGTGTTATGTGTCTGTCCAAATAATATAAAATTTTAGTTCTCAATCCTCGCCATAATTCTTCGACTTTTATCACAATTGTGGAGTTTTAGTACAATGCTAGAAAACTTAACATGGTATCGGGCTAAATTATACCCATGAATTCATCTCTTAGTTTAAATAGACAATCAAATCTGGAGTTCTGATCCATTCAAGATAGACATTCCATCTGGAGTTTTGATACAATGATAGGACTTAAATACCTGAAACATTTTAGGGAAATATGTGTATCGTGTCTAATACTTGAGTTGAGACTGATCATATTTTCATGAAGTAGGTGGGGTTTCTGGGCAAGTACTCTGTGGAATATCATATAGCCAACCTGGATAAATGAGCGGCTCCAACAAAGGTACTGACCTTCCTTCTCGATCAATAGTTTTCAGAAGAAGCCCATGAGTCAAGATGGAGAAGAACGTGAACTGAGGCTTTCCTTTTTGAACCTCTGGTTTTATATTAGTATTCCGCAGATTGGGTTTTCGAGCACTGCTCAGCTGGTGCATGAGCCACTCTTCATCGTATTGGTGCTCTCTCCATGGAACTTCCCCATAGGTATGTATAGTTGACAAGCTTTAATATTATGGTACATAACGGAAACTAAACATTATTACAGAAAGTTGATAAGCTTTGACAAGCTTCCCTATAGGCATATCGAAACTTCCCCATACTGGTACATATCGGAACTTCCCTAGGTATGTATAGTTGACTAGCTTCCCCGTAGGCATGAATAGACATACTCTTCTTAGTTATCCATGGAAGAAAGTTCTGTAAAGTATGGTGTTATAAAAGAAGAAATAACTTATTCCTTGTTATAGGATCATGTAGAGCATGTTCAGGGCCATGTGGTTAGAAAGATATAACACATGTTTTCGACAGCCTTAGCAAAGGCATAGGAATATAATTCAAGATTGTGTATCATGTTTCGGTTAAAGACAATAAATAAAAAATATTATTGTAATACAATTGACCGAGGATTACAATGTGTTGGGAAAGAAACGCGGAAACCTTTTCCCAAACTATAGAGTACCTGCGAGAGAACCGAGCAATACAATGTACGAACCAAAAAAATAAAACAAACCACGCAGACACAGAGAATTTTTGATGTGGAAAACCCTTGCGGGAAAAACCACGGGACGATCGGAGTCCAACCCTGAAAAGCCTTCACTAATGAAATAAAGGAGTACATCCTCTACAAACTTCTCCCGATCCAAATTGGATCCCCACAACACTTAGGAACAAGACTAATGATTACAAAGCTATAAGGAACAAGGACGACGAGTAGATATTATCTGAACACGATCCTCCTTCGAAAATGGCCTTCAGTCCTCCTTCTTCTCTCCCAAAGTTGCAATGGCACTCTTGCCTCTTTTCTCTCTCTTGTTCTTCAATGTTGTATTATGATTAGGGTTAGGAATAACCATGTATAAACCTCCTAATCTGCAGCAAAACCTGGACCATAGGATACGATCCAATGGTGATTAAATACCCTGAAAAATGCTTCAACCCCGACGACACAGAGTTTGGACAGAACTTTGTCCTGGGGCAGAGTTCGGCCAGAACTCTGTGTCTAGCAACCAGCAAGGTTCTGGAACCAGAACACAGAGTTCGGCCAGAACTCTCCCCTGGGGCAGAGTTCGGCCTGAGCTCTGCCCCATCCTTCCAGTAGCTCCTCTGGCAGCTTCCGAGTGTCTTCCTCATATCCGACTGGCCTCGTCACCTCCCCGAGCTTCTCTGACACACAGACGGCACTCGTCGCACCACGGGGTCTTCTCCACATAGGTTGGGAACCCCACCCACTCCAACATAATGGGATACCAAATTACACATGTTATTAGAAGGGAAGAAATCTAGGAACCATATAGGTCTTCTGAGTGATCTTCCGTTCAAGAATTTACACAAATAATACTAAAACTTTTACAAATCTTAAGGTAAATTCAAGTCCTGACCACATCATATAAAGTAAGCTAGAGATTAATTACCACATTGAATATGGAATCATGTCTTAAAGCATTTTTACCTTTAATATAGAAGAAAATACATCAAATCTGCAAAATCCAATAATTTATAAAATTCAGAGGATATCTTCTAGAAGTATAATATTAGGAAAAAAGAGGTCATTACAGTGCTAACACCGGAGTCAAAGATGTAGAGTTTCCAGAGTCATTGTAGTAAGATCGTTTCTTTCAATGATTGCAGTTGCCTTTGGGTTCCATTTCTTGGTTAGAGTCTGTAGCACTTTTCTGATCTTCTCGTGATTACTATAATCTTTACCAAAAGATTGCAAAGGATTAGTAATATCAAGGAAACGAGTGAACATCTGTGTAATTGACTCGCCGGGTTTTATTTTGAAAGATTCATATTCCTGTGTTAGTATGCTGATTTTGGATTCCTTCACTTGGGAAGTACCTTCATGAGTTGCCTCAAGAAGTTTTCAAATCTCATGAGACGTCTTACAGGTTGAAACTCGATTGAACTCCGTCTTGTTAATTGCACAGAACAGTGCGTTGATGGCACGTGCATCTAGACTAGCCTTTGCTTTTTATGCCTCTGTATATTTATCATGAGGCTTGCCTGTAAGTACGCCATCAACTATTGTAGATGCCGATTTCTTATAACCATCAATAACTATAGACCAAAGATCAAAGTCAAGAGACTTTAAGAAGAATGTCATTCATGTTTTCCATTAATTATAGTTTGTTCCATCAAATAGTAGGGGTCTATTTGTGGATTGCCCTTTACCGTTGAATATTGATTTCACGGCTGCCATATATACTCTCTGAGGTTCCTATATTAGAATATAATTCGCTCTGATACCAATTGTCGGACCATTGAGCACCACTAGAAGGAAGGTGAATAGAGTGAGTGCGAGTGCAGCAAAAAATAATTACCAATTAAAAATTAAAAGCAGATAACTATGGCAGTGAATAAAGAGACAATAAATAAATATAGCAAGAGATCAGAGAATCAAACTCAGCGGACACCGCGATATATACTGGTTACCCTCTTGGAGGACTAATCCAGTCATAGGTACTCTTGCCTGCTGTTAATCTACTATTCACAAGGTAATTGAGAGCTTGCAGTCTCTTTACAACACCGTACTTGATAACAAGTGCATGACCGATTTCATAACACCGTGCTTGGTGACGAGGACCAGCTCCAAGAACAGAGATGATTTCTGAACTTAAACGACCTCTTTACAACTCTGAGAACCAAAGAACTCTAAATCGAATCGATATTACTGGCTTTAGCTAAGAGATGTATAGGTGGAGTATGAAAGCTTTTTAGAACACTGAAAAAATACTTTAAGAATAGATAAAGCGAAGAAATGATGAGTGATTTGAAAAGAAATTTCTCTTCTATTTATAGGTGTTTTTGAAAAACAAACTCGGACAGAGTTCGGATGCTTGGATTTCGTATACGAACGTTGGATGCAGATTTGGTGGAAACTGAATTTCAAATAACCTAGACCGAACTCGGGCCGAACTCGGACCGAACTCGGTCAGAGTTCTGTCAAAGTTCTGCTTGGTCAGAACAGTAAGGAATGAACCAAATTTATATGGATTTTGGGGTTTTGGAATTTGTGGACTTTTGGAATAAGTAGGTAGGCTTATTTTTGTTTGTGGACTGTGAATAACTTAAGCCAGTAATACTCAGTCGATTTTATAATTTGTATTCTACTCAATAAAGGATAAAATACATAATAAACTGTAAAATGACTCAGACTATTTCCAGTGCATAAAAGCTTCGGGATGATGATTTACAAGCTTGCGGACGTAGTAGTATGCTCTTTGATATTGATTTCACTTGACCTGAAATGTTAGCAGCAGTTTGTATATTTTGTGTATTGACTTAAGTTGTTTGTTGATTTATAAAAATTGAATGTGACCATTAGGAAATGAGCCAACAATGTACATGATATTACTCCCAAATATATGGAGAATCCATTGTTTTCGCAAATAAAACCAACATTCATTTATAGAAAGCATCAATAGTCAGGAAAGAGAGTACCCTTATAGAAACAAACTATAACCAGTCATATATCGAGTAGTATTAATTATCTAACCAACACCATTTCCAAAAACAACAAGTATATAGCTGCTTCCTACCCTATTTTAGTACAAAAATAACGTCCGACTGCGCAAGAAGGATGCTAGGTTCAGAAAATTCAAGAATGAATACTAGGAAAATGAATACATACGCCCCTACACTATGAACTACACATATTCATGTTTAGAAATTATGAAGAATCACATCCTTCCTACAAATTCATATGCAGTGGGCTGCCTAAGAAAAGACTAATAGGTTTCTTATTTCTTTCTGCTCATGAACTCTTATGGAGAGACATTTGGTAAAGTTTTAATAAAGAACAAAAAAGGGTATTTTTTTGACGTATGTCTAAAACCATCAAGCTAACCCCTCTTCTTGACAGTTTTTCACGACCGTCAACAAATAAATCGTCAAAAAAGCCATTTATTCTTTAGTATTATGACACATGAAAGGATAGGATAGAGAATTGCCTGGGACTTATGCTGCCACGGCTTTGTTTGGAGCATTTAGGAACAATTGAAATTTAAAAAATGTGGTTCTTCCTTTGAAGAATGCAAAATATGTATCTAAAGGGTTTGGACCGTTGTTTTATAAATAGCCTCATTGTTTGCAATGATGCGATGCTCATTTACCTAGGCACATGTGAAGTGCAGGGGGAGCGAGCCTTACACCTACTATTGAGGTGCACAAGAAGCACATGAGACTCATTCTCCTAGTTTTTTTTCTTTCTTTTTGTTCTCTTTCCTATAACAGATGTGTCTAGTATTATATAATGATTCAACTAATTTTTCTATTGTAATTACTAGGTTTTCTAACATGACTTCTGATGATTCAAATCAATAATGAAACGATATATACATCTCTTAGAAACTCTTTTTAGTTCTCAAACACATATTAGGAGGTTACCTCGCACTACTCTCCTCAGAATGAACATTGTGAGCTCCTTTTGCTAAGGATGAGGGTGTCACCATAATGTGGTTTGGTTTGTTATTTTGAGTTTTTTGTGGGCAGTGTGACTGAATTATATATGTCTATTAATGGTCCAATTTCTTGAATATAGTATATTGGTTCATCTTTTTTTTGTTCATCTTAGTCTTTTATTGTCCAATACCTTGATTTTAACTTAAACTTGTTTTAATGTTGCATGCAGGTGTTGCCAGTTGTCGCTAGCATTGTTCAAATCTCCATCAATCTGTTGGATAAAAAACTTGTTGAATTATGTCCAATTTTGTAAACATATATCTTTTATAGTCGAGCTAGATTTGATGTAGTATTTGTAACTTATGTTATATATACTCTTGATGATGTTTTATAAAGATTTAACTTTTGCGATATGTTATTGGTTGTTTAATTTATATTTACTTAATTGCTTTGGTTAATTTAATGGCTCTCTGGATGTTGATTGAGGCAACGCATAAAGATATTGTACCATTTATTATGTGTTGTATGTTCAGTTTATGAATTATATTTGTGGTTCAAAATAAAAATTGGCTGCAAAATTGAAATTAGAAAAATATACTGGAACATTAACAAAGTGTTTCAAATTTAGCCACAAGAATAATATAAAAACTATTACAAATCATATATAGGAACGAATGAAAAACGTTTCAAAATGACATTTAGGAACGTATATTTAAAGGCGCCCCAAAAAATACTTTAGGAACATATTTTATGTGTTTCAAAAGTGAACTTTAGAAACACTTCATAGACGTCCCAATAGATTTTAGGAACACATTATTAAAAGTATGTATATATATATATATATATATATATATATATATATATATATATATATATATATATATATATATACTTTTACTTTTACTTTTTTTCATATATATATATATATATATATATATATATATATATATATATATATATATTTTATATATATATATATATATATATATATATGAAAAAAAGTAAAAGTAAAAGTATATATATATATATATATATATATATATATATATATATATATATATATATATATATATATATATATATATAAAATTTTAAATGGCTCAGCTCTCCTCTCCAGTGCTCCCCCTCCTTCCCTCCCTGGGAAGCCCCTAGGGCTTCCCCCCTCCTCGGTGGTTAGCGTTGATGGCCAAGCCTTGGCCGGCCGAGTGCGTGGAGTTGATTCGTCAACTCTACACCTCCCTTCCTCCTCTCTCCGACCCCCCCCCCCTCCTACGCCCCGTCCTCCACCCCCCCTCCCGCCCCTTGTTCATCCTTCCGCCCAGGCTCTCGGTCCGCATCCCCCCAGCACTCAGCTCATACCCTTCGCCGACCCCCCTCCCGCCCCTTCCTCATTCTTCCGCCCAGGCTCTCGGTCCGCATCCCCCCAACACTCAGCTCATACCCTTCGCCGGCTCCTCGCCTGTCGGCCCTCTCCTCGCCCCCTCCATCGCCCCCGAGCTCGCCGCCGGAGCTGGTCACCCAGCGCCTGTGTACGCCAGCTCCTCCCCCCATCTCCCTTAGCTCCCGTCCAACCTATTCCCTCTTCCTGCTTCGATTCAGTCATCGATCGGCGCTGATCTCTCCCTGGGGGGGAACTCCCACCTGCGGTGCAGGAAAGGGGAACTTTCCCGCCCACCAGCACCCGCTAGCTTCGTTTCGAAATTCGAACGATGCCATGCACTCCGCGGGAGAGTCACCCCCCTCCGGTGCAGGTTTGGAAGACCTCCCATATTGGCATCACGTGGGCGGGTCTGCTCCCGTACCCAGCGTGACCAGCCCTCTTTCCATTTATGCTGGCATGCGTAATCCCCCCTTTTTGAGGCATCCTCCGGTGGGACCCGCCCCATTCCCCCCTTTTACGCTCCCAGCAGGAGTCTTCCCCAACCGGGCGGGACCCACCCTACTCTCCCTATCTACGTTGCCAGCAATGGAGTTCATCACCCGAGTGGGGCCCCTCAATCCCATGCTTTTTACGCAAGCAACCCCAGCAGTGGTATTCCTCACCATGGTGGGGCCCCCCAATCCCATGCTTTTTATGCTAGTAGCCCCATGTATAGCCTTTATGCGCCTCAGCATGCATATTCTGTGCCTGCTCTGTTGGCAGCGTACCCTACCCCCCATGTCCCCTTCTTTAGCTGGGCCCACTTCCGACCCTTCTTTTTACGCAGCCACGGCTTATTCCCAATCCAGTTCTCACCCTCTTAAGCCCCTCCCCCTTTATGCCCACCCTCCCCCTGTCATCACCTCGACTCTCCCCGTCACCCTCTTTTTCTTCCCACCCTCCTCGCTCGTCAATCCTCCCCCAATTCATTCCAGCTCCGCGGTGGCCCCCTGGCCCCAGCCGCCCCCTTAAGGGCTCCCGACCTCCCCATTGATCCGCCTACTGTCCTCCCCTCCCCTTCCTCCTTGTCTTCGACGGACCGCTGCCAGGAATCCATCATCCCGACCCCCGCTGTCGTCCTGACCCCCGTTGAGGTTGCCCCGAGGGTTTCAGCCGTCGATCCGGCGACGGCGCCACCCCTAGCCAACGGTCCGAGTCTTGGGAGGCCCCTTCCTGCCACCCTCTTTCCCCCGATCATCCCCCAGGAAGCCCCCTCAGTCTCCCCCCCATCCCGAGCGCCCCCACCCTTGGCCGCCCCCCTCCTTCTGGTTCTTCCCCGAACCAGCCTCCGGCTGCTCTTCCCCCGCCGAACTTCGCGGACTTGCTGCATCCGGACCTGGTTCCAGCCAAGACTCCCCTTGTCCCCGACATCACTCTTCCGGACATCGAGTACTCTCAGGATTCTACGGTGCCTTCTGTTCCCTTCTCTGTCAAGGAGATGTCAGATCTGTCGAACTCGTTCCCCCACACGTTCATTCTCAAATTTTCCTCCGGATGCCCCAAGCTCTCACGGGTACAGGAGACGATAGCCAGCTGGAGACTCTCAGCGGATTACCGGGTAGCTCCCCTCGACCCTAAACACATCCTCCTTCACCTCTCTTAAGAATTAGACCATAAGACAGTCTGGTCCAAGGGCACGGTCCGGATAGATTCCCACCAGATGAAGATCATCAAGTGGTCAGCTAGCTTTAGCATAAAAGAAGACTCAGCGACGGTTGCCGCCTGGATCACTCTGCCCAACCTGCCCCTAATCTGCTTCGTCCCAGCGGCTCTCCGACGTATTGCCAACTCCTTTGGCATGTATGTGGCCTCAGCCCCTGAGACTAGCAACCTCACCAAAGCTCACTACGCCAAAATCTGCGTGGAACTCGACCTCACCACCGAACCACCTAACTTCATCAACATCGAACTGGGCAACCGGACCCACACCCAACAAATCATCTACGATAACCATATTTTATTCTATAACCACTGCCACTTAAGAGGCCACCTCCCCAAGCATTGCCACAGACTCCATCCAGAACTAAAGAAGAAAACACCCTGAAACGGAAGCAAGCCAATCGAGGGGAGGACCCCCATGCCACCTATCCCCCTCGCCTAAACTCGCACACTCGGTTCGACTCCAGTGTAGACATGTCCGACAGGAGCGAATCTCCTTGCAAAGCACTGATTCTCCACAATTCCCAAGCCATCACCCTATCCAATCAGTTCGACGCTCTCGAATCAGAGGACGCAAAAATCCAGGAGGAGCCAGCCGATTCCCCGGAAGCCGGCAAGCGCACCGAGATGCCCTCCATTCCAGAAGGCATAAAACTGTCCTCCGACGTTATCGAAGCCAATCAACTTCTCAATACCGAAGACCCAGTGGTGGAGGCCTTAGCTATTCTAGGCCCCGACCAAGTTCGGAGAGGGCTCCAAGTTCAGGCCGTGGGGTTCCCTCTTCAGCAATTAAACCTCCTGACAGGGAGCACCAGTGACTCCGTTATCATCCCACCAGGGAATCTGATCCTTGACTCAGCTGGAGAATCGGTCAGTCAGTAACCAGCCACGAAGGAGCAATCAGATATTTTCCCCTCCCCTCTTTCGAGGTAGGATCTTCTACCTCAGGCAAGGCCAAGGCCAACCACGATCCCACAGAAATCACTACCATCCAAACCAGATTTGCTGCCAAGCGGAACAAAATAACCCCCCCCAAACAACTCCCTTAATGCTTAACATCCGATCCTGGAATGTCCGCGGTTTGGCTAACAAACCGACGTTACGGAGAATCATCAACCTGCAAAAAATCTACAAGATACACATCCTCATTATTATCAAACCCAAAACCCCCCCAAAAGACTTAAGTCTATTCAACTGCAACTCGGCCTCCCCACGGCCACTGCTGGCAAACACGACATTTGGATCCTCGGCACGAAGGACGTCAAACTTGGTGTCATCCAGGACTCCCGGCAGGCCCTCTCCTGTTGGTTTGATCACCCAGGTCTTCCTGATCGCGCTATCCTCTCCGCGATCCATGGCAACTGCGATGTCACGGAGAGGAAGCTGCTCTGGAACGACCTCCTTGACATCCATCACCTTCATATCAATTCTCCTTGGCTTTGCATCGGGGACTTTAATACGATCACCTGCAGTACAGAGAAACCCGGTAGTCGTTCACCGCCCGCCCCGGCCATGCTTGATTTCAACAACTTCATCTTCAATGCCCACTTGACGTCGCTCCAGTTCTCTGGCAGTACTTTCACCTGGTGCAACATGCAGGACAGCGATCGACGTTAATATTCCAAGCTTGACAGGGCCCTCACGAATGCCTGATTGTACGACATGGGGATCTCCACCAATCTATCCCACCTCAATTCTACAGAATTAGACCACAACCCCCTATTAGTTGAGATCAACAACAAGACCTCCTCATCCAAAAAGAATTTCCAATTCTTTTACTTCTGGATCGGGCACCCCCAGTTTTTGGACATAGTTGCGAAAGCATGGAACTGCAAGGACTTCCCCAACCCCCTTATCCGGGTGAGCAACAAGCTTAAGGCCACCAGGAAAGCCCTGTCTGCTTGGAGCAAGCTCGCCTATGGGGACATCTTTCAGGCCGTTCGAGTAGTCGAGGACGACGTCACTAGCGCCGAAGCCCTGGTCGTCACGGATCGTTCGTCTGAGGCTAGACGAGCCCTCAACCTCACCAAGGCCATGCTCAAATTCAGAATCAAAGTGGAGACCGATTTCTGGAAGCAGAAAGCGAGGTTAAAATAGGACAGCGAGGGGGACAAAAACATAAAGTACTTTCACGCCTACGTTAACGGGCACAGACATAAGCTCTCGATCCACAGGACTACCGATGACAATAGGAACATCATTACAGACCATAAGAGCATCCAAGAGGCAGCGACAGAATATTACTCCAAACTATTCTCCAAATATACCGTCCACAAAGATAGAGCATTCTTGGATCAAATCCCTCTCCTCATTAACGACACAGACAACACCCGGTTGAACCAACCTTCCTCGGTCCAGGAAGTTAAAGATGCAGTGTGGGCCCTGAACGAGCACAGTACGGCGGGCCCGGATGGGTTCTCGGGAGTATTCTTTCGCACTTATTGGGAGATTATCGAACAAGACATTACCGAAGCGGCTATTGCCTTCTTCAAAGGAGCCATATACCCCAAAGCCATCTCGAGCGCCAATCTGATCCTTATCCCAAAAAAAGACAACCCGGAGACTTTCCGTGACTTTTGTCCCATTAGTCTTTGTAACTTCACCAACAAGATCATATCCAAAGTCATTGCTACCAGATTGGCTAGCCTTCTCCCGAAGATCATCTCGAAGGAACAGAGCAGGTTCGTTCGCGGTAGGAATATCCAGGACAACATTATGCTGGCCCAAAAACTAATCACCTGCATGAAATTTCCAGTAAGGGGAGGCAATATTGTCGTTAAAATCGACATGGAGAAAGCTTACGATAGGCTGGATTGGCAATTTATGATTTGGGATTTCAGAGCCTTTGGTTTCTCGGAAACCTGGACCAATATAGTCTGGAGATCTATCAGCAACTCGTGGTTCTCCACGGTCATCAACGGCCAAGCTGCTGGATTCTTCAAATCCTACCATGGGGTGAGACAGGGCGCCCCGCTATCCTCCACCATTTTTATTATCGCAGCAGACGCCCTGAGCAGGAACCTTAATAATATGATCCACACCCCCAACTTCCAGCACTATCACACATCCAGTGGATGCCCTATCATCACCCACCTGGCCTTCGCTGATGACTTACTTATCTTCTCGTCCGGAGATGAAGGATCAGTGCAAGTGATTCACAACACCCTCACGAGATACTCCAGATGCTCCGGCCAGAAGATCAACCACTCCAAGAGCGTCATCTACGCCCACCACAATACCAACAGGGAGCACGCCAACAAACTCTCCGAGTTAACATCCTTTTCGATCGACAAGCCCCCGTTCACCTACCTCGGGTGCCCTTTAGTGTACGGGAAGTCCAACGTCAGCATATTCCAGGACTTGACCACCATAATCAGAAAGAAACTGGAAGGGTGGCATAATGCCACCTTATCCCCGGGTGGTAAGATGATCCTTATCAATCACGTTCTTTCCTCCATCCCCATTCACACCCTAGCAGCCTGTTCGCTGCCCATTAAGGTTCTTTTCTCGATCGAACAGATCTTTTGTAATCTCTTCTGGGGACATAGCAATGGCCAGGATAAGAATCACTGGGCCGGCTGGGACTCTATGGCTCTTCCAACAGGAGAGGGGGTCTGGGTTTTACCAAACTCACTCACATTATTAAAGCATTCTCGATGAAACTGTGGTAGAACCTACGCACGAGCAGCAACTTATGGTGCAGGTTCATGAAAGCTAGATACTTTAAATACATCCACCCCTCGATGGTTATTTCCAACTGCAGATCTTCAGCGGCCTGGCGCCGTATCATCATCGGTCGCTAGCTTGCCGAACCGGCAATGAGACTTCAGCTGGGAACAGGCGAATCGAACCTATTCCTTGAGCGATGGGTTGGAGACAGCATGATTCCGACTCTCACCGAGACCCCGAGAGATTGTAAGATCAGAGACCTGTGGGACCCCACCACCGACGACTGGCACTGGGACCAGATTCATGAGTGGTCTGGTATTGACGCGGCGGAGAGCATCCGTGAGCTCGGTTTACGCGTCGGCAGCGAGGCGGATGAGTTAAAATGGTCCCTCGAGGCTTCCGGGGCATTCTCGGTGAAGTCGGTGAGAACCGCCCTCAGGGACACCAGACGGCCACACCTCCCTATGGTGCACTTCTGGCATTCCTGCATCCCTAAGAAATGGTCCTTCCTATTGTGGAGAGTCCTCAGTAAGAGACTGCCGACAGATGACATCCTTACTACCATCGGGATCAGCTTAGCATCAGCTTGCTCCTGCTGTTCCGCGTGCCAATCGGAGACTATCGATCATATATTCCCACAGGGGGAGCTGCCGGACAGGACGTGGACTTACCTTAACCAGCTTTTCAGCACGGAGCAAGGCGGCGGACGCTTCCACGATCTTCTGGTCTCCTGGGGTGCTGCTTCCCACGGCCACCAGATCGTCGCAGCGGTCGCCACTTGGGTCATTTGGAAGAATCGCAACAAAGCAAGATACGAAGGTCACCAATACTCGGCGAACCAGCTCCTTCAGGAAATTGCCCGACAATGCAATAATCGGAGCACCCAGTGTTCCCACAGCCCAAGAGCATTTTGGTCGGTGCTACCCTGGTAGCCCCGGGCGCTAGCTTCGCCCTTTTCCCTCCTTCTTTTTGAGGTATACCTGTATAGGCCTCGGTATTTTGCGCCTTGTATACGGTTTTCTGCGGTCTTCGTGCCGTCTTTAATCAATTGAGGAGGTTTTTCCAAATATATATATATATATATATATATATATATATATATATATATATATATATATATATATATATATATGTATATATATATGTTTTAGATGTGTATATGGTATATATATGTTTTAGATGTGTATATGGTATCCTAGTATATACATTAGCCTATGGTTAGGATTAGTTAGTATATCATAGAGTTTACTAGAGTTTGACCAAACCCTAGATAGTTGACCCTTGACTCTTAGTTTGACTAAAGGTTGACCAAAGTTGACTTTAGGATGACTTTGACTTAGAATCATGTAGATTGTATTATAAACTTCAATTATTATATATTGAATACATTGTAACCTGTATTGCTCTAAATAGGACTCTGTTACTCCAGTTCGGACATCTGTACTCATCGGTTGCTCAGGATGTTAGGCGAGTACATGATCTGATCGTTTTCATTCATGATAGTACTTATATTGTCTACTCTAGACTACTTTACTTGATGCTGACACATTGTTCACACGGATTAGTACTATATGGATCTTTTCATGAGATGTTATCCCCTTATTGGGTGCATCAGATACTTCATATCATATGCTTTCCATGTACATCACGTACTCCTTGTACTCGTATTTATTTATGTACACTTATGTGCTCTCAGGTACTCTCATGTTCACATGTGCTTCATGTATAACCAATAATCATGTACGTAACGTAACTTGAACGAATCCTTGTTTATTGATTGGGGCAAAAGAGTAGAAGTGGTTATGTGGTTAATTCCCAAGTAGTATAATATGTACATGTCTATTATACCCTCACGTATAACAGAGTTACCTTAGAATAAACATGTACAAACCTAACCCAATTACATAACCGTCTTGTGCTCTAAAACACTTATATTTACTTACAGTTCTTAGTTCCTATACATCTTTCCTGTACTCAGATTTGTCTATTTTTACTGTTCATGTACATCTCTTTACAGCATTTCATGTACTTTATTCTATTGCTTGCTCTATATTTTATACCATGCTATGCAACTACTTTCAGAGTTATGTATTCGTTCCTGTTTATACTGGACTCGTTGACAAAAAATATTATAGAGAACCTGGAGGACTTCTGTACTACCGACTATGGAGCTAACGTAGATGACACTTGCGACTTGGACTCTCAGGAGGATCCAGTTTGCACTGAGGAGACTATCATAGTTCCTAGGCAAGATTGCTAGGCTTTATCTGTCTTATTTCTGTTGTCTTTGAGACCGTATTATTCAGATATTATGTTGTGGTGTTGATAACACTTAAACTTATTTCATTTCTTGTTGTATCTCACTTTGTGATTCGTATCTATCTTATTGTGCTGATTATCTATCTTTAGGATTATGATTGAGTTGTACCTTCTGAGTTGTCCTCCGATTGGAGAGTATATTTTGTACAGGTATATTTATACTGTGTTAGATGTTTGTGACCTAGGACATTGTTCTACCGCAGATACTGTGGCATAGGCTGGACGTACCCACGGTCTCATGCCCTTACACGGGGTGCGGGTCATGACACTCTCCCTCTTCGTCACCCGCTCCCCTCCTCGAGAATGATGACGACCTAGTCTCGTCGAGGACGAGGACTTCGATCCGGTGAGGGACCAAAACCTAGATCCAAGGCGTCTCCGTCCCCGCTTCTTCCCGATGAATGATTGTTGCTTTCGTTAATGGCATCGAGGTCGTCTCCTTTCCCGTCGCCCTGATCACCGACTCGACAACCAACCTTTTTGTAGTCAGCGACATCAGCAGCCAAGTGAACAACGACGAAAAGAATTCGATGAGTGGTGTCTTTGTCGGACACGAATTGAGTGGGTAGGATACAAAAGTTTTTTTTACACAGAAAATTTTGTTGAGACGGAATGGACACAGGACAGATTAATTTTATTAAAAATATTTCATAAAATTTAAAAAAAATTAAACTTATTTTACCAAACATAATTTTTATTTTTTGTTTCTGAAACCATTTTCTAGATGAAAGTAATCAAACGCAAACTCAGAATCTCTATATTCAGAAAAAACAACTTTATAACTTATTTTCAGAAAACTATTTTCAGGAAAAAAAATTAAGAGAACATATCCAAACAGCCCCTTGGAATCTTGGAGAAAAGATAGTTTTTTTTGCTAACTTTGAAGAAGTATTAAATACGAGTGATGTGCACTACAGAGCCTCTCACAATTTTTTGCATTAGGCTGTGGCTTAGTCGGCTACCCAGCCATTAGGTGCATTACACCCAAAAAATAGCAATTTTTTTGCACTGGGCTGTATAATGTGGTTGTGCCCTTCCTGTTAACTGAAATGGGCTACTTTCGTGGACAACGACATATCAATCTTCACTTGATGAATAAACTTAGTTTTACAAGAGAATCATGTTGTATATTTTATCACAACCCAACCATAAAATAGCTTGAGTTTATATACATACTCTGTTCCCACATCTTGCAAGGATGCGATCTTCCCTTGACCTTAGTTAACATAACCAGAAATATAGTAGGGGATTGATAGTGCCAACATTCCCAAGTTGACAGCTAATTAGATCAATGACTATGACATACAAATAAGTTAGGATTCAAGACATGTCTCAACATTATCCCTAAAAATTGATTATCTTGTTTGATATAAAAGAGTTGAAATGAGTGGAATTTCTCAGATGATTTTATTGATGGCCTCCTGCCACTACTTATAGAGAGTACACCTCCTCTTCACAATACAACTTTCGATGTGGGACTAAAGTCCCTTATTAGTTCTCAACAATCCCCATCAAGATGGGCCATAGATATTAATCATCTCCATCTTGTTACATAGCTTTGACAGACTCAATAAACTAAGACCCTTAGTCAGACAGTCTGCAACTTGTTCTTCTGAGCGAACATGGTCAATCTTCAGTATCCCTTGTTCCAGCTTCTCCTTGATGAAGAATCGATCGATCTCGATGTGCTTCGTTCTGTCGTGCTGAACTGGATTATTATCTGTAACACCCCAGTCCCAAAATACGTAGGACTAGGAACGTAGACATGCCAGCTGTATTCATACAAAGTACACTCCAATATATGGAAGCCTCATATAAATACATAAGCTGTAAAATGCAGTAGAACCATAACTAATCTCATACACGCAAATAAATGAATAAAAGATATCATATAATGAGAATAAATTTTCTTGATACAATATGTTGGGCGGAGACAAATCCACTACCAACAAAATAAGAAAAAATACATAGAAAGATGAAATGAGTGGCGAGCAAAACGAAGACGATCCAAATGCAATCATCCTGGAAGAAATAGCGATGGACATGGCTAGAGCAAGAACACCTGCGAAAGACAATAGCACACACCTGGAGAGATAACCAGGTTCTCAGAGGGACGTAACAAGACACATAATATCATGCCATATAAACTGAATAAATACTGCTCAAATAAATAAGTCAATTGAATTTATAACATGGTCTAATACACACCTACTGAACGAACGTACCATTCCCCCAACCAAACAAGGACAGGAGATGGTAAACTAATTCACGGTGACGAATCTTTCCATGCTAAGAATCCAATATGGTATCCGGACCCCAACAAGGTTCAATACCTTCTCATCGAAATAGTAAGCCATACCTACAACCAAACAAGGACAAGATGTGACGAACTAATCTGCGACAAGTTATTATTCCAAGCCACGGTCAGATACAAGTAACCAAACCAAAAGTACTCGTACCTAACGGATAAAGGTAGCCTAACCAGTCTAAGTGGATGCAGTTTTAAGAACAGTTCATAGTCGCATGACTACCCGGTCAAGTCAAGAAAATACCAATGCAGTACCTCAGTAGCGAGTCACAACACCATATACTATTTCTCAGTACCGAGCGAGTCTATAGCATATAGTCTACCTATCGTTCCTCAGTAGCGAGCGAGTCTACGATAGATAGGGTGGTAGTCAACTTCCAATCATGTTCTTCTCGCCCAATGCTAACTCTATAACCGCTAAGTCAAACTAGCATGCAACCTCTATTAGCAGTTATTCCTATAGCACGGCTTGTACGTACTGGTGGCCAGCCAATCACGCACTTTTGAGTTCTATATGCGACACACAACTTCATGGTACAATGTTTCAAGGCCATGAATACAACACACAAAGGTGGTCCCTTAAATCTAGGTTTAATGTGTAAGAAAATAATACATTTCAAAAAACTGAACAGTAAATTCTAACAGGTTATGCCATGTATCACAGTTTATTTTGCATAAAGAAAATAATGAACACGCATGAAATATGAGCTAAAATAATTAAACAGCAAATGGCATGGTGTCTTGCCTGGTAGGACGCCCGGTGTACTGCAAGGATCACGGTGGCACGAACTATGACTTCGGTGCGACAACTATGCATGGTAACCTCGGGTGGTGGCACGGACAGTTCCATTGGGTCCAGAAGGGTCAAATTAGTTAGGATGGACATAATGAAGGTATGGAGTTGGCTAGGGTATAGGGAGAATGGGATTGGTCATGGAAAGGAGAAAATCAAGAATAATATATATATGGTTTTTAGAGAATTATTTACAACACTCGAGAAAGAAAAATAATAATATACTAGCTAAAATAGTTTTTAGATAAATAATTTATAAACATAAAATCACTTTGCAAAAACTTTAAGTCAAAATAAATTTGTAGATAGGAACCTATATCTTTATTAGTCAAAATACATTGGAATTCAAAAAAAAAATATTTATGGACAAACTATATATTTAGATAATTACATACAAAATATAAAAACCTTTTAGTGCTAAAAACTAATTTTGTCAATATAATTTTTGGTTAAGACTATATTAGACAAATGATATAATAATATTTGAGGGCCTTTGAACTCCTTTTGAAATTACAATTAAGGTCTAAGTACAAAAATATTGTATAACTATTTACATAATAATAACCATAATAAGCAATTTGTTAATAAAACATCTAATAATAATAATAATATCAATTATAACAATGAAATTAATTTACTCTAACTACTATCCTGTTATCAGAAGATAATAATAATAATTAATAATATTATTAAAAAAATGATAAAATCCATAGGTTACAGCACATGGTGCTGTTCTCCATGTTTTGTAAAGCACAACAAAAAATATAAATAAATAATATATAAAAGAGAGAGAGGATGCAGAGAGAGAGCTGAGAGTCAGCGGGAGAGAGAAGGTTGGAGTGGGAAGAGGAAGAGTCGAAGGAGAGCGGTGGGAGCTCATCGGCGGGGAAGTCGGAGGACAGAGGGACACGCGACGGGGAAGTGGGTTAGCCGGAGAGGTCGGGGAACGCGACCGACGGAGCTTCGGAGCGGGGCACGAAGGAGATCGGCGGAGGAGGAAGACGGAGGAAGAGGAAGGGCGGCGGGCTATGACGCTGGCGGTGGTTCGCCGGGCTGGACGCGGAGGAGGAAGGAAGAAGGGGGTTTCGGGGACTCGGCCGGCACGGGTGGTCGACTCGACCGGTGGCACGGCGGCTAGGGTATCGACAAGAGGGGGCAAGCGCGGCGGGGCGGTCGTCGGGATGGAGAGAGGTCGCGGTTGGAGTGAGATCCCGCGGAGGGGAGTCGTCGGTCGTGGCCGAGCGCGGCGCTGTGCTGCACTGCGCTGCGGCGGAGGAAGGGGATCGACGCGTGCTGCGAGGCGGAGGAAGGTCAGCGGAGGCGGCGGCAGAACTGAAAGGCGGTCGGGAGGTCGGAAAAGGGGCTCCGTCGACGGTCCGACGGAGAAAGTGAGCGGCTGCTTGGCCGGCATGAAGTCGGGGGCCTGGGTGACGGCGACCGGTGGAAGTGGGCACCTGGTCGTGGGCGGCCAAGATCTACGACATGTGGTCGAGTGGTCGGGACGGACGGGGTCGCGGAGGTAAGGGTTTATTTCTTCTTTTTCTTTTGGGGTTTTGGGTGAACGGCCGGTCGCGGTGTGGCACCGGCGGCTAGTTCGCCGGGACTGGGTATAGGTGGCGGTGGTCTCCATGAAGTTTTGGTGTTGCTGTCGATGGTGTGTGTTGGAGTTGGCTAGTGATGACGGTGAAGGTGATGGTGTTGGTTGTCCTGGTGGCCGTGCCACTGTGGTGGCGTTGGCGGTGGTGTTGAGGGACGGTGACGGGAAGAGGCCGGGGTTGCAAGTGACGGGATGAACCTGGTGGTCGGGTTGGGTTAGGATAGGGATAGGGATATTATGTGGGATTTGTAGATTATGTGTCGGGGTTTGTCGACACCGCGGAGAAGAATTTGTATTTGTAAAGATGGAATAAGAATTTGGATGGACACAGACACGGTGCACGCAGCAGATTTATGAAGAAATATTTGTGTGGATGAATAATGAATTGGAGGAGTACCTGCCTATTTATAGGATGTAGGAATTCCCAATTAGATATGGATTAGGATTTAAAACCCAATTTAGATATTTTCTAATTTAATTTAAAATCAAATCCAATCTAAATACAATCCATTTTAAATCAAAATCCAATTCCAAATACAAATCAAATTTTAAATCATATCCCTCTAATTTAAAATCAATTCAAATAAATAAAATTTCAAATATAGTTACTAATTTAATCTATTTAAATAATCCAACAATTAAATCAAGATTTAAATGGCCACAATAACTTCTAAATATATTTTTCAAAATACAAATAATAATAATTTTGAAAATAATAAATATTTTTAAATATCTTTTCGAATAATAAAATATTAATATTAATAAATCCCAAAAATTATATTTTTATTTAAAATAAACTAGCAAAATATTCATGAAGTATATGTATGCACTAAGAATATTATTTATTCTAAATAAAAGACTTTTCATAAATAAATCATAACTTTAGGAAATTTTGATAGCTAAATAAAATATTACATATATTATTTTGAAAATATAAAAATAAGAAAATATTTTTCTAAAAATATGTACGCTCGCACATATTCGCACTCGACGAGCAAGAAAATAAATTTCGTGTGCGATGTACAATACAAAATTTTAAATCGGTACCAATTTTAATAATAAAAAATAGTAGAAATTTAGGGGTTTTACATCCTACCCAACTTAAAAGAATTTCGTCCTCGAAATTAAGAATTCGTAGGGGGTAAGAAGACACAACGGTAGATAGAAGGGTTCCTTAATGATGTTTACATGGTCGTAGTCTAGGTTGAGGATATGATTAAGAGACGATTGTAATCACTCTTAAATCCAAGTGATTATAAAATCAAGATTGTAGATTTAGGGTCGAGGAAAAGGTCGAGTAGTTCAAGACAAGGATTTAGCCACATTGGGTGGTAATAATGATAGGATAGTTAGAGGAAGTTCTAATATAATACCTTCGTCCTTCTAAAATAGGTGAAGGCGAAAGCAAGATAGAGTTCGAAGGAGACATTATCGTACGTGATTCAAAGACGATCGAATAATTTCAAAAGAATTGTCAAGGCAGTCGTGGATGGGATTGTAAGGGCCAAGTTTAATTATGTCCCCATCCACGTAGAATAATAGACAAAAGCGAACCAAAGTGCACTTGGTTTATCAGACCATTATGCACCGGTTCTGATTAGACAATAGGCTAGTGAGCGCTCAATAGCTTATGTCATGAACAAACTCGATAAAGAATAAGCTTGCAAAAACTAGGCTACATTAGCATCATTAGTCAAAATGGTAAATACATAGGCACGAGAGATTAAGATTTAAGAAGGTAGAATGATTCTAAGTCATACAGTCGTCCTATAGTCTTCTTGTCCAAGTCCTTGGTTGGCTAGACGGGTTAGGTCCTCTAGATTCTAGGATCTAAATAAGCTTGCTAATATAGGTCACTAGGTCAAAGGGGTTGCTAGGTCATAAGGCATTCTACCCAACTTAAAGAATTAAACTAATTGTGTTTTTGGGACAACTGACTAGTAGGGTCAATCTCTAGCAAGCACGAAGGGGAGATAAGAATGGGGATGGAAGGAAGCAAGCAAGATGCAATTGATGAGTCAAACGGTAGATAAAATCAAGGAAAGAGGTCAAGTATGTGGATGAGATCCTAGACTTCTAATCCTATACGCAGGCTTGCTTGGTACGGTAAAGTAACCAAACAATTTATCTAGACCTGCATGGGCCACCACAAAAACATGTAACGCCCCAGTCCCAAAATACGTAGGACTAGGAACGTAGACATGCCAGCTGTATTCATACGAAGTACACTCCAATATATGGAAGCCTCGTATAAATACATAAGTTGTAAAATACAGTAGAACCATAACTAATCTCATCCACGCAAATAAATGAATAAACGATATCATATAATGAGAATAAATTTTCTTGATACAATATGTTGGGGGAGACAAATCTATTACCAACAAAATAAGAAAAAATACATGAAAAGATGAAATGAGTGGCGAGCGAAGCGAAGACGATCCAAATGCAATCATCCTCGAAGAAATAGCGATAAACACGGCTAGAGCTAGAACACCTGCGAAAGACAATAGCACACACCTGGTGAGATAACCGGGTCCTCAGAGGGACGTAACAAGACACATAATATCATGCCATATAAACTGAATAAATACTGCTCAAATAAATAAGTTAATTAAATTTATAACATGGTCCAATACACACCTACTGAACGAGCGTACCATCCCCTCAACCAAACAAGGACAGGAGATGGTAAACTAATTCACGGTGACGTATCTTTCCATGCTAAGAATCCAATATGGTATCCGGACCCCAACAAGGTTCAATACCTTCTCATAGAAATAGTAAGCCACACCTACAACCAAACAAGGACAAGATGTGACGAACTAATCTACGACAAGTTATTGTTCTAAGCCACGGTCAGATACAAGTACCCAAACCAAAAGTACTCGTACCTAACGGATAAAGGTAGCCTAACCAGTCTAAGTTGATGCAGTTTTAAGAACAGTTCATGGTCGCATGACTACCCGGTCAAGTCAAGAAAATATCAATGCAGTACCTCAGTAGCGAGTCACAACACCATATACTATTCCTCAGTACCGAGCGAGTCTATAGCATATAGTCTACCTATCGTTCCTCAGTAGCGAGCGAGTCTACGATAGATAGGGGGTAGTCAACTTCCAATCATGTTCTTCCCGCCCAATGCTAACTCTATAAACGCTAAGTCAAACTAGCATGCAACCTCTATTAGCGGTTATTCCTATCGCACAGCTTGTACGTACTGGTGGCTAGCCAATCACGTACTTCCGAGTTCTACATGCGACACACAACTTTGTGGTACAACGTGTCAAGGCCATGAATGCAACACACAAAGGTAGTCCCTTAAATCTAGGTTTAATGTGTAAGAAAATAATACATAGCAAGAAACTGAACAGTAAATTCTAACAGGTTATGCCATGTATCACAGTTTATTTTACATAAAGAAAATAATGAACATGCATGAAATATGAGCTAAAATAATTAAACAGCAAATGACAAGGTGTCTTTCCTGGTAGGACGCCCGGTGTACTGCAAGGATCACGCTGGCACGAACTATGACTTCGGTACGACAACTATGCATGGTGACCTCGGGTGGTGGCACGGACAGTTCCATTGGGTCCAGAAGGGTCAAATTAGTTTGGATGGACATAATGAAGGTACGGAGTTGGCTAGGGTATAGGGAGAATGGGATTGGTCATGGAAAGGAGAAAATCAAGAATAATATATATATATAGTTTTTAGAGAATTATTTATAACACTCGAGAAAGAAAAAAATAATTATACTAGCTAAAATATTTTTTAGATAAATAATTTAAAAACATAAAATCACTTTGCAAAAACTTTAAGTCAAAATAAATTTGTAGATAGGAACCTATATCTTTATTAGTCAAAATACATTGGAATTCAAAAAAAGATATTTAAGGACAAACTATATATTTTAGATAATTACATAAAAAATATAAAAACCTTTTAGTGCTAAAAACTAATTTTTTCAACATAATTTTTGGTTAAGACTATATTAGACAAATGATATAATAATATTTGAGGGCCTTTGAACTCCTTTTGAAATTACGATTAAGGTTTAAGTACAAAAATATTGTATAACTATTTACATAATAATAACCATAATAAGCAATTTGTTAATAAAATATCTAATAATAACAATAAAATAACAATAATATCAATTATAACAATGAAATTAATTTATTCTAACTACTATCCTGTTATCAGAAGATAATAATAATAATTAATAATAATATTAAAAAAATGATAAAATCCATAGGTTACAATACATGGTGCTGTTCTCCATGTTTTATAAAGCACAACAAAAAAATAAAAATAAATAATATATAAAAGAGAGAGAGGATGCAGAGAGAGAGAGAGAGAGCTGAGAGTCAGCGGGAGAGATAAGGTTGGAGTGGGAAGAGGAAGAGTCGAAGGAGAGCGGTGGGAGCTCGTCGGCGGGGAAGTCGGAGGACGGAGGGACACGCGGCGGGGAAGTGGGTTAGCCGGAGAGGTCGGGGAACGCGTACGGCGGAGCTTGGGAGCGAGGCGCTAAGGAGATCGGCGGAGGAGGAAGATGGAGGAAGAGGAAGGACGGCGGGCTGCGACGCCGACGGTGGTTCGCCGGGCTGGACACGGAGGAGGAATGAAGAAGGGGGTTTCGGGGACTCGGCCGGCACGGGCGGTTGACTCGACCGGTGGCGCGGCGGCTAGGGTATCGACAAGAGGGGGCAAGCGCGGCGGGACGGTCGCCGGGACGGGGAGCGATCGCGGTTGGAGTGAGATCCCGCGGAGGGGAGTCGCCGGTGGTGGCCGAGCGTGGCGCTGCGCTGCGCTGCGGCGGAGGAAGGGGATCGACGCGCGCGGCGAGGCGGAGGAAGGTCAGCGGAGGCAGCGACGGAACTGAAAGGCGATCGGGAGGTTGAAAAAGGGGGCTCCGTCGGCGGTCCGACGGAGAAAGTGAGCGGCTGCTTGGCCGGCATGAAGTCGGGGGCCTGGGTGACGGCGACCGGTGGCAGTGGGCACCTGGTCGTGGGCGGCCAAGATCTACGGCATGTGGTCAAGTGGTCGGGATGGACGGGGTCACGGAGGTAAGGGTTTATTTCTTCTTTTTCTTTTGGGGTTTTGGGTGAACGGCCGGTCGCGGTGTGGCACCGGCGGCTAGGTCGCCGGGACTGGGTATAGGTGGCGGTGGTCTCCGTGAAGTTTTGGTGTTGGTACCGATGGTGTGTATTGGAGTTGGCTGGTGATGACGGTGAAGGTGATGGTGTTGGTTGTCGCGGTGGCCGTGCCACTGTGGTGGCGTTGGCGGTGGTGTTGAGAGACGGTGACGGGAAGAGGCCGGGGTTGCAGGTGGCGGGATGAACCTGGTGGTCGGGTTGGGTTAGGATAGGGATAGGGATATTATGTGGGATTTGGGGATTATGTGTCGGGGTTTGTCGACCCCGCGGGGAAGAATTTGTATTTGTAAAGATGGAATAAAAATTTGGATGGACGCAGACACGGTGCATACAGCAGATTTGTGGAAAAATATTTGTGTGGATGAATAATGAATTGGAGGAGTACCTGCCTATTTATAGGATGTGGAAATTTCCAATTAGATATGGATTAGGATTTAAAACCCAATTTAGATATTTCCTAATTTAATTTAAAATCAAATCCAATCTAAATACAATCCAATTTAAATCAAAATCTAATTCCAAATACAAATCAAATTTTAAATCATATCCCTCTAGTTTAAAATCAATTCAAATAAATTAAATTTTAAATATAGTTACTAATTTAATCTATTTAAATAATCCAACAATTAAATCAAGATTTAAATGGCCACAAAAACTTCCAAATATATTTTTCAAAATACAAATAATAATAATTTCAAAAATAATAAATATATTTTTGAATAATAAAATATTAATATTAATAAATCCCGAAAATTATATTTTTATTTAAAATAAACTAGCAAAATATTCATGAAGTATATATATGCACTAAGAATATTATTTATTCTAAATAAAAGACATTTCATAAATAAATCATAACTTTAGGAAATTTTGATAGCTAAATAAAATATTACATATATTATTTTGAAACTATAAAAATAAAAAAATATTTTTCTAAAAATATGTACGCTCGCACATATTCGCACTCGACGAGCAAGAAAATAAATTTCGTGCGCGACGTACCATACGACTACGCGACGCACAATACAAAATTTTAAATCGGTACCAATTTTAATAATAAAAAAATAGTAGGAATTTAGGGGGTTTACATATCTATACTTATTGCAGCTTGACTACGCTCAGAAGACGTAATGGTGCTCCCTTGTCCAGCTTCAACTCTGTCAGCAGTGCTCTTACCCATAGCAATTCTGACACTCCCAGAGCTATTGCACTGTATTCTGCTTCAGCTGTCGACCGTGCTACCACTAGCTGTTTCTTGCTTCTCCATGAGACTAGGTTTCCTCCTATAAAATACAGTACCCCGTGGTAGACCTTCTGTCGTCTATGAAGCTTGCCCAGTCTGCATCGCAGTATCCCTCAACTTTTATGTGTCCATTCTTCTTGAACCATAATCCTTTTCTCGGCGTCCCTTTCAGATATCTCAAGATCTGAAAAACTGCTTCCATATGACCCGTTCTTGGATCATGCATGTAGCGGCTCACTACACTCACCGCAAATAAGATATTCGGGCGAGTGTATCCCAGATAAATCAATCTTCCTATAATTCTTTGATACCTTTCACGATCAACAGGCTCTCCTGCTTCTGCTCCCAGCTTGCACTTCTGGTCAATTGGAGTTACTGCTGCTTTGCATCCCTGCATCCCTGTCTCCTTTAGCAGATCTAGTACGTATTTTCTCTATGAGAGAAGAATTCTCTGTTCGTCGTCATACACCTCGATACCCAGAAAATACCTCATCGCTCCTAAATACTTCACCTCAAACTCCTTCGTGAGTTTTGACTTCAGCTTAGTAATCTCGACTTCATCATCACAAGTGTTTATTATATCATCCACATATACAGCAAGTATAGTAATGTGGCCTCTTGTATGCTGGAGAAAGACCGTATGATCTGTATTTGTTTGATGGTACCCCATGCCTGTAACAGCCTTTCTGAATCTGTCAAACCAGGCTCGAGAAGATTGCTTGAGTCCGTATAGTGACTTCTTTAGTTTACACACTTTACCATGCGATATCCCTCCGTCTGATTCTGTCGCATAGCACCCTGGCGGGGGTTCCATGTATACTTCTTCTTGCAGGTCCCCATGAAGAAAGGCATTTTTCACATCTAACTGGTATAGCTTCCACCCATAGTTTGCTGCAATGGAGACCAGCGTTTTTATCGTGCTCATTTTCGCAACTGGGGTAAACGTCTCATCATAGTCAATGCCATATGATTGTGTGTATCCTTTTGCAACCAACCTCGCCTTGTACTGCTCTACTTTTTCTTCTGGCGTCTCCTTTACTGTGTACACCCATTTGTATCCCACAGCTTTCTTTCCTTTTGGTAATGGAACCAGCTCCTATGTCTTATTTTTCTCTAGTGCCCCAAGTTCTTCCATTATTGCAGCTTTCCACCTTGGATTTTTCTTTGCTTCCTGCCAACACTTGGGCAAAAAAGTAGAGTCTAACGATGCAATGAAGGCTCGATAATTTGGAGAAATGTTAGAATAAGAAAAGAAGTTTGCAATGTCATGTTCATAATCATCATAACGATGAGGAGCCTTACCCGTATTGATGCGAGAAGATCTCCTTAAAGGAGCAATAAGTGGTAGAGAGGACATACCATTAGAGTCAGAGAGATCCGTATCGGAATCAATGTGATTCAGTACGGAGGCAACAACTTCAAGAGCTGGGGCAGGAGTAGACGAGGGACTTGGTATGGTAGGCACTGGACTTGGTACAGTAGGCACTGACACTGGGCACGGCTTCTCCCCCTTCGTAACATATGTATCGTCTTCTTCATCGGAGTCACTGCCATCTCCTTCTTTCGTCCAGTTCTCTACGACCGGGCACGGGACCGATCCGACTACCACGTTTGGGCTTATTCTCTCCCCCTCACGTCTAACACCCTCCGTGTTAGGTGTGTCACCAAATGCTAAACCTTCATCTGAACCATAGTATGGTTCCAATTCTCAGAATGTAACGTCCATGCTGACAAACAGTTTTCGCTCAACCGGGCTCCAACATGTATATCCCTTCTGCGTCGCCGTGTACTCGACAAAGACACATTTAACCGCTCTAGGATCCAGTTTACTAACTCCCGGCCTATTATCTTGGATAAAACACACACACCCAAATACTTTCGATGGAACTGTGTAAGTGGTTACACCAGTAAGCATTTCCAACGGTGTCTTCCTGTCCAATACCTGAGATGCCATTCTGTTGATGAGATAAGAGGCCGTCAAGACAGCTTGTCCCTATAAGTGTTTTGGGACATTCATAGCCAGCATCATCGTTCGTACGACCTCCACCAGGTGTCTGTTCTTCCGTTCGGCTACACCATTTTGTGCCGGTATATAGGCACATGAAGTTTGGTGTAGTATTCCATGAGTGGATAAATACTCAGCAACCTTCTTATTAGAGTACTCCGTCCCATTGTCAGGCCGTAAGCACTTAATTTTAGTGCCATATTGTGTTTCTACCCGGCGATAAAAATCTCGAAATGCCTCAAAGACGTCACTTTTATTCTTTATAAAGTAGACCCAAGTCACGCGAGTATAACAATCAATAAAAGTGACGAACCATCAAAAACCGTTAATACCGGTTGTAGGACAAGGGCCCCATACGTTCGAATGTATCATGTCAAATACAGCTGAACTTCTATTCCCGGAGCTCACATACGAGCTTCTGGTATATTTTTCCAACTCACAAGCATTACAAAATAACTTCTCTTTATTAGCCCTTTGATATAAGGACGGATACATTCGACTAATAACTTTAAAGAAAGAATGCCTGACACATTGGTGATGGAGGAGCAATTCGTCTTCTATACTGCTACGTGAAGCGTCCGATTGTGCATTTGCTAGTAGAGATGCCAATGCTTTGTCCAGTCCGGTCCTATCCAAGTACCATAGCCCCTTATGCCATGTACCAGTCCCTAGTCGCTGTCCTGTCCCCTTCTCCTGAAAAGTTACCTTAGGAATGTCAAAGGAAACAATACAGTTTAGATCAAGGATAATGGCACTAATATATATAAGATTGACAGGAAAAGAAGGAGCATGTAAGACATTGTTGAGAGTAAGGGAAAGGGTGCATACAACAGTGCCTTTACCCATTACAGGTCTGGAGGTACCATCAGCAGTCTGAATACTCTCCGGCAACGGTAGGTAAGTATAGTCCTGAAACTCACCACGGGATCCCGTGACATGACGAGATGCCCCGGACTCCATAATCCAACCTGGCTGATGGACAGATGCAAAAGCACGTACATGTATACTTGTGCTGGGTTGGGCAAATCAAGTGATGTGATCTCCCGTGGTAGATGACGCCCCAGGAGTGAAAGGACTGGCGGTCGAACCCAGCTTTGTGCCTCGCAACTTCGTAAGGAACTCCCGCTCAAGCGGGGTTATTTCTGCCAGTTGATTTTCTTCCCCTTCCTCTGTCAGATGTGCTTTGTGTCCTCCAAAATAATCACCCCTTCTACCAGCATATCCTCCTCTATCACCACGACGTCCTCAACGTCCCTGTCCGTGATCACTAGACTGACTTTACAGGGGTTTTGGACAAAATCTGATATAATGTCCGAAGTCACCACAGTTGTGGCACACACCACTCACAGATAGAGGCTGAGTGAAGGCAAAATGGGCAGACTTTTCAGCCGTGGCTTGGTCCCCCTGAAAGGAGCCCTTATTGGGCATTAACTTCAATCGGGCTTCTTCCTGTGTCATGATAGCTATAGCTTCCTCCAAGGATGAAAGCGTGGGTTGGGACAGGAGAATATTCCTTCTCTGCTCAAATATAGGGTTGGGCCCCTTCAGGAGCTTCATCATTCGTTGTCGCAAAATATAAGCCAGGAACGTCTGAAAATACTTCGCAAATGACGGTTCGACTTGTGCATCTTCTATCCCAAGAGGATCATAGTGATCCAGATCAGACCAGTACTTTTTCAATAGGGCCGCGTACTCAGAGATTGTATGGTCGTCTTGGGCCACCCTATCGAGTTCATCCTGAAGTTGGAAGACCCGTGTAGGATTGTCCGAGCCTGAGTACATATCCTTCAAAGTCCGCCATATATCAGCGACAACCTCCATCGCCTCAATATTTCCCGACACCTGGTCGATTAAGGAGGCTGTCAACCACCCAGCTACGACGTTGTTAACAATCTCCCAGATAGCAAACTCCTTTGAGGAGGGATCGGATGGCGCCTTCGTTTGGCCATTAACATAGCCAACCAAGCCACGTCCCTTCAGCGTCCGTATCACCTGCTTCGACCATTTCAAGTAGTTGGACGTTCCTTCTAACTTTGTCTCTAGCTTTTTCAACTTACTCATTTTGTAGGGTGACGGATCCACATCATTATGGGTCACCCGTGGGGTTGCCTCGGTTAATCTCTTTGTAAGATCTCATCAACCAGGGCCTTCATCTCTTCTGCCATCAGTTTACCACTGATAGAATCTATGGCATCTTCAACTGTGAGTAGGGTGGTCTTGTTGTATCCCTAGTCGTCATCTTCGTCGTTGTCTGCTAACTGCTGGGTGTCCTGATCTTGGGTGTCTATGTCATCAACTATAGAGACCAGGGGGAACAACAAGGGGCCTCCTCACAGAAATTCTTCAGGCATACGAGTAATTAGAACCGCGTCATGATGACTAGGGTAGATAGTGCAAGTATAACCAATTGGACCGTGACTTCATGCATGATCGATATTTCCAGAACTCCGAATAGGAGCTATGCAAAAAATAATGAACTTTTGCAAGCACTTCCAAAGAAGGTGCAAAAAACAAAAAACTGGGGCGCTATACAGCAGTTCCGGGGGGGCAGGTCCAGGGGCGCTGCACAGCAGTTCCGGGGAGGGCAGGTCCGGGGGTGCTGCACAGAAGGTCCGGGGGGCAGGTCTGGGATGCTGTATAGCAGGTCCTGGGGGTAGGGGCAGGTCCGAGTTTGGGGGGTACTAGAATAGTAGATCGGGGGGTGGGGGGCTGGCGTCAGTGAGGGAGGGGTAGTCCGGGGGAAAGGAACTGGAATAGTGGATCGGGGGTGGGGGGCTGGCGTCAGGGAGGGAGGTCAGGTCCGGGGCGCTGCACCGCAAGTCCGGGGGAGGAAGGAGCTGGAATAGTAGATAGGGGGTTTGGGGGGCTGGCGTCACAGAGGAAGGAAAAAATAATTTTGTGAACCTGGCTCTGATACCAAGTTGAAATGAGTGGAATTTCTCAGATGATTTTATTGATGGGCTCCTGCCACTACTTATAGAGTGTACACCTCCTCTTCACAATACAACTTCCGATGTGGGACTAAAGTCCCTTATTAGTTCTCAACAAAAGGATCAAAGAAAATACAAAAGTAAATAAGAAGAACTGAAAATCAATAGAGAGGAAGTGATAGATGTTTACTGCAAAAAATAATTTGTTAGGTTGACTTGTAAAAACTCTACTTACATTTTTGTCACGAAAAAGTCAGACGATTTGTCGTATCAACATCAAAATATGGATGTGTGAATTTATCCACTTCCAACATATAAAATATTATCTATCCAGATATTAAAAAAATCAATTTTATGAGACAAAGACTAACATAAACTTTAAAAACATATACATTTCACTTTTCAGTACAGAAGGGATTACCTTCCTACTTTTTTTCCATTGCACATATCCAAACAAGGACTCGCTCTTGGAAAAAAAATAAAGGAAGAATCAATTAACAGACTTAAGCATATGAGCGAAAAGTAGATTTGGGCACTTACTATGAATAAACAAGTACTTCCAGTATTTTTTTGTAATGTACGGCTTAACGTTCTGAATTTATTGTGGATTGTATTGTATACTTTTTGGGCCCACTATCTTTCAACTTCCACCATAAATAAAAGGAATAATAAGTTCCCATGACTCGATCAACTGATTGTTTGCCACTCAACTAGAACTTTTATGCCTCTCCCTACTGACCACAAAGGTCACTCGGGTTCAGGGCCGGCCCATGGGGTTTGGTTGTCCTATCCAGAGCTAGATTTGGTTGCCCCTTGAACCTTATTGTAGGTCAATCCTGGAGGATCACCTGCAATCCCGACATGTATTGGATCATGCCGAGTCTGGGAGTTTCCCAAGCAGAGAAGGATTGTCCAAGCCTGAAGTCTTGTCTATCTTACCAAGGCGCGGATCTGCTAAGGTTCGGTAGCACTTCCAGCATGAGTTGACTTGCTGTAGATCACCATATATACAAGAACACCACACATATCTACTTGTTGGAGATCAGCCTACTTACGTAAAGCTTGTCTTTAATTGTTGATAACTAACTCCAATGAAGAAATATCTATCTATTCACGAAAATGCTTTGCTGCCCGGGGGCTTGGACAGCTGTCCTTGCCCATGGGCAACGTGTTGCCAACCGATTGCCCCTCCTACCCCTCCCCCATGTACTAACATTCGGCCCCATCCGCCCCGGCCAATCAAAAGGCAACACACGTGGCCCGCGGGCCAGGACTGAGGTCCAAGCCTACGGGCAACGTAGCAATGTCGGTCTATTCATCATCCTTCCTTGTGGATGGTTGAGATCCCATCCCATATAGATGCCAAGGACCACAAGTTAGTGAACGAAAGCACTATATAAGCACATATATCTACTCTGCTATGTGCAGCCCATTCTTTGTCTCTGTCATCCTAACCTAACCGGAAGAGAAGGATAAATGGAGCTCAATCCTACGATCTCGACGTCCCGCTGTCGGCCAGCATGCTGTTGGGGGTCTACGGCACGCTCCGTCTCACCTGTCAGCATGCTGAAGGTTATATATTTATATTATAACATGTTGTGAAAATAGAAGAGAGTGAGAAAATCTGGTAGCCAGAAAGAATGTACGAAGCTTTTTTCATTGATAACATATAAAGGAGGAATATGATAGAGGTGGTTGTGTGTATGGATAAGGGCATTCATATTTGAGTCTACCAAATCATAACACTCCCCCTTGGATGTCCACTTTAATTACTGTCTCATTAAAACTTTTCGGAGAAAAAACCCATCTTTTGGAAAAAAAAATTTCATTGAAAAGAAAAGAGTACAATAATATTCTTCAGGAATCCAAGTTGGTGTGGCTTACTCTGCCTCGTTAAAAACTTTTCGAAGGAAAAACCTAGTAGAAAAAACCTCAACGAAGGAAAAGTGTACAATGCGCAAAGACATGCTTGAAGATGTCTCTATTAGCAGCTTCAGAATGCTTGCATCTACAGGATGCTCCCCATCAAAAAGTATTACATTCTTATTCTTATATCATTTCAAAATAAAAAAGTCAACCCCCAATACAATTTAAGTATTACATCTTACTCCAACAATTTATTTGTCTATATATTTTACTCATATCTTTATGAAGAGGTTAGAGGCTTTATTTCTGACTCCTGAAAGCTCGCAGTTCCTCATGATATGTTAAACTGTTGAAAACATAGCCATGCACATTCTTCGTTCGCTTTGATGAAATTATCGCAATAATTTAATTTATTTCCTCTAAAATACTTGCAACATTATTTATAAAGCATACATTGTTTATGGTATCCCCTTAATGAGTGTCAGATAAATACCATTCATCTGCATATTTCATGAGATCAAAACATTCATCAAGAATAATTTATGTGCATAATTTTATTCTAATATATTGTGCTGAGTGAATGACAATAAAAAATTTATATTCTTTAAATATGGTACTTGAGGACC
Organism: Iris pallida; assembly: GCA_029216955.1. Classification (NCBI taxonomy): domain Eukaryota; kingdom Viridiplantae; phylum Streptophyta; class Magnoliopsida; order Asparagales; family Iridaceae; genus Iris; species Iris pallida. The sequence continues at coordinate 7,989,149 of JANAVB010031619.1, forward strand.
CAAAATATGTTCTTTTTGTTGTAAAAGATCCTATTGACCTCACCATTATAGGTATATCATTCATATTAAATCTCTACGAGAGATTTATCTCTATAGAAGATTTATCTCTACCGGAGATTTATATTAGATCTCTTCTAGACATTCATCTTTTTATAAGATTACATGAAATCTCTTCTGGAGATTTATCTTTATCTCTTCTGGAGATTTATCTTTATCTCTTTTAGAGATTCCACTCCCTACTGGAGATTCCACTCTCTTCGGGAGATTCCAATATCTTCTGGAGATTCTTTATCTCTTCGGGAGATTCCTTATCTCTTCGGAAGATATTTCAAATCTCTTCAGGAGATACTTCAAATATCTTCAGTTGATACTGTCATATTTTCTCTCTCTTCAGGAGATTTTCTCTTTGGGAGGTACTTTCATGTAAATATAAAGTCGTTTTGACGAATCCGTTCATGAACTTCTTGTCACGACCCGCACCCACTGTGAGGGCACGAGATATAACAACGCCCAGCTTACGCCGCAGTGTCGGTGGTAGAACACTGTCCTAGGTCAACATCTAACAATATAAAGGTATCTGTACAGTATATACTCTCCGAATGGAGGTGACATAACAAATACAGTCTCAATCACAACTAAGGTAGAACAGGATAAGATAGATAGATAGATAAATATCCAAAAATGAAACATAGAGATACAATCCAGAGTTCTAAGTGTCTAAATAAGTATATATCCCAATAACATCTCAGAAACTCAATACAGAAATCCAGAAAAGATAAGGCATCCTAATCTAGGAAAGTGTCATCAACTGCTAGCAGGTCCAAGTCACTAGTGATGTCTAAAGCTGCACCAAGAGGGGTAGACACCAGAGCCTCATCATTCACTGTAAAATTTTCAACAGGTCCAGTCAGGACAGGAGCGAGCACAGTACATCTCAACAAAATCATAACAGGTTAGGAAATATAAATATGCTAGAGAGTAAGATACAGGATCTGAAGAAATAATATGATAAAAAGAGAGAGACTGTAAGTAAATAGCTACAGTATATAGAGAACTAACAGTGCTAGTGATTCAGAGCACAAGATGGTTATGTAAATGGCACGATGTTGTACACGAGTAATCTACAGAGGTTTGTACACGAGTAATCTAGGATTGAATACATAACCACTTCTACTCCCCTGACCCAATCAATACACAAGGATCTAGCTAAGTTATGTTATTATACACGAAGGTCATGTGAATACATGATTATACACGATTCACACGTTTCGTATACGAATGTCACAAATACAAGGAGTACACGATGTTCATGATAAAGTACACGAACACGAATACCCGATGTATCCGCTAAGGGGATAACATCGCACAACAAGATCCATATAGTACTAATCCGTGTTACCAACGTGTCAGCATCATGTAAAGTAATCTAAAGCAGAAATATAATCCTAAACAAGATATGAAATGATTAGAGAATGTACTCGCCTGTATCCTGAGAATCTGAAGAATATCTACTGTCCGAGGAGTGGTGTCTGTCTCCTATAGAACAGTACAAGTCACTATGAGTCTAAATAATAATAAGATGCAAGTTAATGCATTCTACATGAATCTAGGTCAATCTAGGCCAAAGTCAACTCTTGGTCAACTCTGGTCAACCCTAGAAGTCAAACTAGGTCAATCTAGTCAAACAAGTCTATACTAGTCTAACTAGTCTATTCTAGGTCTAACAAGACTAAACAAGACCAATCTAGACTCTATACTGGCATTTAAGCCACACCCATAGGCCATAGGCTATACCATGCCTATGAACCAAACCATAACACATATACACCTGTCAAATATATACATCTAATATAATACACATTAGCATATAGATTAACTATAATATATCACACATACATATATATCTAATATATATAATAGTAGGCACACACATTGATATATTATATATAATACCTATATATATATATATATATATATATATATGTATAAAGAAAAGGGAGGACACATGTGCTCATGTGTCATGTGTGAGAATACAAGAGTGTGTGTAGGTGTAAGTGTCACATGAGAGTGTGTGATACAAGAGTGTGTGTATGTGTTAGGCTTGTGGAATATGTGAAAACAGGCTAATCCTGAAAACAGTGAAGAAGTGGCTACGTGTGTGTCAAGAGAGTGTGTGGTAACTTTTGTGTGTGTGTGTTAGTGTAACATGAGGGTGTGTGGGTTCCTAGAGCAGTGAATGGGTTATTGTGGGTGTATGTGCAATCCTGAAATCAGGAACAGCCATAGGAGAATGGCAACATGTGTATGTAGGAAAGAATCACTCTACTACAGTTCATTAGGTGGGATGAAACTCAGAAAAATGGGAGATGTAAAAACAGTGAAGTATTTAGGAAAACCCAGTTTCCAGTCCATAACCAAACTCCCAGATTTTGAGCTCTAAACCATACCAAATTAACCCAAAATCAACATACAATTAGTAAACATGTAGATGTACCACATTAGTTCTTAAACCATGCTAATTATCAGTATTAAATTGGTTAAATTGATGCTCAAAATTCTAAATTGAAAAACTGGAAACACACAGAAATATGACTGATATTATAGGTTTCAGAATTAATTAGGTAAATATGAAATTGACATCGAAACAAACTAAAATACAAATCTAATGGTTGGTAATGAAACTAGGGTTCGTGTACGTGTCATATAGTGTAATTGTGTCCAACCAAGAGGACACAAACGTGTCCAAACAATTTAAAACACAAAAACAGTGCAACTGGTTCAGCCAGTGTGTCGAGAAGTGTCAGAGCCTCGAGCTCATGACACAAGGCCAACCAAGCCTCGTGCTTGTGTCCCTGTGTTTGCCCCATATAGGGCTACGTGTCCCTCACCCTAAATTGGGTCCAAGTGTGTCGTGTCCAGAGTACTAGAGCCGTATCCGAACCTAAAATTATGCGTAAACTGTGTCAGTGTAAACCCAGTGCGGGCTGAAAAACGTGCTCGACATGACACGAGAGGTCATGTCACTTGGGGAACCTCGTGTCAGTGGTTGCCCCAAGGTGTGTGTCAAATATCACGTGTCCTAGTGGCGTGTCCACTGCACAAAAGACCCCGAGCAGCAGAGGAAGGAAACTGTGCGCGCCCGGGAGGTGCCCCCGCGTGTTCGTGTCCACAATCTGACACGATGCGACACAAAAATCCTACCAGGACACCAGGAACCTATAAGCAAGGTTAAAACCTAATTTTCTATTCAAATAGTTTCCTAAAAATAAATCGAAATGCCCTTTGGGGCATTTTATCAAACACTCAAACAAATGGACTGATACGTGTCCAAATGGGACACGAATAGGACACAAAATCCTACAGAAATCTAGGGTTAGCTAGGGGACACCTAGATCTAGGTTAAAATACAATAATAACAGCAATTACAATAGGTTTTGAAGGAGTTACCTATAGGTGTCAAATCCTCAATAAAACTCCAAAGAGGGGTGTTCCTCTTGATAGCCAAACTTCTCCAAATTGTCCAAACTCTGAAATATTCTTGCATAAACAGCAAGAACAGAAAAATTAGAACCTAATGCAATTTGTTTGGGTAGAAAAGGAATTGAAATGGATTTTCTATGAATTAAAGAAGATGGAGACTCACCTCTTTCTAAAACTTTGCAAATAATTCCTAATGGAGGCTAGCCCTAATTTCTAGGAGCATTAAATAGAGGGGGAATACCAAGGTGGCTGGTCATGGCTGGATTGGGCTAGGGTTAGGGCTCTACAAGTGTTGGGTTGGGCCTCTAAGGCTTAAGTCACAAGTCATGACTTGTGAAATCACAAGCCATTTCTATTCCATTTAAATCCTAATTCCTCCTAATAATTTCTAATGAGTTAAATGTCACTAACTTAGGTCAAGCTAGGGTTCCATAACCTAACCAAATAGTCATGACCTAGGTTAGCCTCTAGGACAGTCTCCTAAGTCAACACTAGTCAAAGTCTAAAATAGCACCAAATCAAATATACTAAAAATTACTGAAAATTCTAATAAATATAATTAATACTAACTATCACTAACCATGGTTAGCTAAGACTAGCTATGACTAATCTAGGTTAGGTCCAAACCAAGTTAGACTAATCACAATACATGGCAATCAATTAAATAATATTAAAATCACACCATTCTTAATAATCCATTAAATTCCAAATAATATATATTAAATTCAATTAAATTTAAAATGACAAAAATACCCTCGAACTGGAAATGATAAATGAAACACCCTAATCACATGGCTAGGCTCTATGTTAAGCTGTCTCTAGTGTTACACTATCAAAACACCAAAATCATAAGTCATGATTTAAAATAGTTTTAAAATGATTTTAAAAAATACCAAAAATCATATCATGATTTAAATATTATTATTAAAAGATTAAAATTACAAAATTTCAAAATTATCCGCATTTGGAAAATTGGGTGTTACAATCCTACCCACCTTAGAAAAATTTCGTCCTCGAAATTAAGATGATCGTACCCCTTCTAGGTGAAGCCCAAACAATCAAGGTCAAAAGAGAACTTATCTAAATCATGCAATTGGAAGGATAACATATAGGATTTGGTAAGTGGTAATAGTCTGAGGTCTTATCTAGCCATTCTAGTCATATTAGATCAAAAGCAATCATAAGATATCAAAATATACAACAATATGGTAGGGTGCATCAATTATCAAAGACTGGCTAAGATATAGGTCAAGGACTCACCTCCAACTAGGTCTGGTGGCTGAAACTCCCTCCCGAAGGCGGAGTCTTGGCTGGGATAAGTGCAGCAGGACAGTCTCGCAGCATGTGTGCAGCTGACCCACTTAACAGGCACACCCCTCTTCTCTTCCTACAGTAGCCCCAAACATGTCCAGGCTTCTTACAGAAGGTGCAGGTAGGCACTCTCTCATCTGGCCTCTGCTGAACAGGAGTCTGGACTAGGTAGGCTGGTCTAGGCTGATAGTCTGGGTGCTCACGGGGCTCTGGGTATACACTGCTCATCGGCCTCTTAGAACTAGGCTCTCCTCCTGAATGGACCAAATACCACAGCTGTTGGATCCCGCGGCCCTGCTCCTTCAGGATCTCAGCCTGAACTCTCTGTGCCTCCAACACATCCCGGAGAAGTCTGGATATCTGAGCTCCATCAGGAAACAAACATGCCGAGGGTATGGTATGGGGTACCGCTCCTAGAGGCAGAGGAGGAGACGGAGAAGGACTCTTGGTCTCAGACGAGACTGCAACTCTCTCCTGAATAACAGATGATGGAGGGAAACTCTCTGGTAAGGATGCTAACACCTCCTCGATGGCGGAAGGTGCCACTACCCTTGGGTCAGCCTGAGGGGTCACTACCTCCTGAGCAACAGGAGGTAGGAGCACGCTCCTAGTCATATCCGGAGCTGCAGAGGCTCTCAGGTGACGGGCTCGGGTCATGGGTGCCATACTGGAAAGGATAAAAACAACAATCATCAAGGCTGTAAGGCAGTCTGTTATTCTATCTGAGAACTGGTAATTATCAAAAATAAAATAAGATAACTACTAATCATCTATAAAGGGGTACTATTTAAGAAAAATCAAAACCAAAAGTTTGAGGAACGAAAGTCAATAGCATTGAATCCAATCACAATATAATATATATAGAAAGAGAGAGTGTTAGAGAAGGAAAAGCTAACATTATGTAAATGTTATGTGGTTTTGTGAAATATACATGAAAGTGTATAGGAGGATTTGGCTCTCAACTATAGCTATCAAGTTACACTATTCATGGCATATTGGTTAAGCAGTCTACACGGCACAAGCAATTTTCTCATAACATGCATGGCTAACCATATATATATGTGTATCTATATAGCTACATGAATATAACATAGAGATGAAGGGTTAGGTTTTCATGGCAGTTGTGAACATTAGTGTAGAGTGTCAAGTGTACATGGGTTAAAACTTGAAATAAAGGGTTTGATCTTTCAGTTTAGTTCAACATTACATATTAGATCTGAAATTGAACTACACATTTGAAAGCAATGTAAAAATGTTATCATGTATTCAGTTTTCAAAATTTTGGAGAAATTCGAACATCAAAACCAACTCAATGTTCATCATAACCACAACCTAACATGTAAGAGTGTGAAACCTAACATTATATACCTACACACAATAATGTATCCGGCTCAAAACATTACAATTTAAAACTACAAATTGACTAATCACTTATAATCCAGGGTTAAAGGTTTAATATGTACACAGTCTCAGATTGACAAATTCAAACACAAAACTCAACCAAGTTCTTTAAAAATTGAAACCCTGTATATAACATACATGTGCAGTGATGTAAACAACAACTAATAACATAAAATTTATATTTAATTTATGAATTTAATCTGGAAAACAGAGAACTAGTCACTGGTACTGTACTATATTAGAAATATTGGGATTTTAAGAAATTAACATCAAACTTATTAATATGTATTTAGATAGGTTGGTAATCAAGTGTAGCATGCATACGTGTCAGGCAAGTATCTGTGTCCACTATATATATATATATTTAAGGTAATACAAGAAATAATGGCAAGAAGGAAATAATGATAAAAACTTGTTCTGCTTATCTGTTTAAAAGAAGGAACCATTTTGAAACCAGAGCTATAATATCAAATCCAAGTTAAGGTCTAGCAAAATCATCGATTCATTGTATTAGAAAAAAAAATTATAGCAAGAAGTTACACTAGATTTATAATAACAGCTAAGCTACCCCTACTCATACTCCTACTCCTAAGTTATTGATGTTGGAAAAACAATTTATAATAATAGAAGGGTACGATAGAGATGATATATTTAAAAACCTTCTCAAGATACAATCTGATAATCATATGCGTCTGTCCAAAATCATGTTACTCAGAGTCCTTGCCATGCCAGTAAGCAAGGCTGCGATAAACGATAGATTCCATAACTGGGGTATGCACCTCTACAATCATGTTGTCTGGAAATCTCGCTATGTCGACTAGTATAGCTGCGAGAAATTCCAAATCTCATAATCAAGATATGTATATCCGAAGTCATGTCCCTATGTTTCTGCCATGCCAGCTAATATCGCTGCGATAAACTACAGGTTCCATAATCAAGTAGACGTTTTACCATCCCTGTTATTCCCGTCAACATATATTATCAGAAAATATCGTAACTCAGGCCATAAAATTTATCTCAAAAGAAAAAATCAAAATCAACAACGATTCATCAAAATTAAATTCAATAATCAAGGGGTGAGAGCAACAAACAAGGGAAATGATTTCAAATTAAAGTTTAAATAAGATTCTCAAGGGTCATCCCAGGAATCTCTCAAGGAATCCTAACTGTGATTGAGTACCTTCAAAATATCCTAAACCTACTGCAGGCTGTAGTGATATTCTAGTTCGAATACCACTACATAAACTCGACCTGCATGGGCTACCACTAAAAATGTGTCACGACCCGCACCCACTGTGAGGGCACGAGACGTAACAACGCCCAGCCTGCGTCGCAGTGTCGGCGGTAGAACGCTGTCCTAGGTCAACATCTAACAATATAAAGGTACCTGCACAGTATATACTCTCCGAATGGAGGTGACATAACAAATACAGTCTCAATCACAACTAAGGTAGAACAGGATAAGATAGATAGATAAATATCCAGAAATGCAACACAGAGATACAATCCAGAGTTCTAAGTGTCTAAATAAGTACATATCCCAGTAACATCTCAAAAACTCAATACAGAAATCCAGAAAAGATAAGGCATCCTAATCTAGGAAAGTGTCATCAACTGCCAGCAGGTCCAAGTCACTAGTGATGTCTAAAGCTGCACCAAAAGGGGTAGACACCAGAGCCTCATCATTCACTGTAAAATTTTCAACAGGTCTAGTCAGGACTGGAGCGAGCACAGTACATCTCAACAAAATCATAACAGGTTAGGAAATATAAACATGCTAGAGAGTATGATACAGGATCTAAAGAAATAACATGATAAAAAGAGAGAGACTGTAAGTAAATAGCTACAATGTATAGAGAACTAACAATGCTAGTGATTCAGAGCACAAGATGGTTATGTAAATGGTACGATATTATACACGAGTAATCTACAGAGGTTTGTACACGAGTAATCTACTGGATTGAATACATAACCACTTTTACTCCCCCGTCCCAATCAATACACAAGGATCTAGCTATGTTATGTTATTGTACACGAAGGTCATGTGAATACATGATTATACACGATTCACACGTTTCGTACACGAATGTCACAAATACAAGGAGTACACGATATTTACAATAAAGTACACGAATACGAATACCCGATGCATCCGCTAAGGGGATAACATCGCACAACAAGATCCATATAGTACTAATCCGTGTTACCAACGTGTCAGCATCATGTAAAGTAATCTAAAGCAGGAATATAATCCTAAATAAGATATGAAATGATCAGAGAATGTACTCGCCTATATCCTGAGAATCTAGAGAATATCTACTATCCGAGGAGTGGTGTCTGTCTCCTATAGAACAGTACAAGTCACTATGAGTCAAAATGATAATAAGATGCAAGTTAATGCATTCTAAATGAATCTAGGTCAATCTAGGCCAAAGTTAACTCTTGGTCAACTCTGGTCAACCCTAGAAGTCAAACTAGGTCAATCTAGTCAAACAAGTCTATACTAGTCTAACTAGTCTATTCTAGGTCTAACAAGACTAAACAAGACCAATCTAGACTCTATACTGGCATTTAAACCACACCCATAGGCCATAGGCTATACCATGCCTATGAACCAAACCATAACACATATACACATGTCAAATATATACATCTAATATAATACACATTAGCTTATAGATTACCTATAATATATCACACATACATATATATCTAATATATATAATAGTAGGCACACACATTGATATATTATATATTATACCTATATATATATCTCAATACATATGTATAGAGAAAAGGGAGGACACATGTGCTCATGTGTCATGTGTGAGAATACAAGAGTGTGTTGGTTTGAGTGTCACATGAGAGTGTAAGATACAAGAGTGAGTGTATGTGTTAGGCTTGTAGAATATGTGAAAATAGGCTAATCCTGAAAACAGTGAAGAAGTGGCTAAGTGTGTGTCAAGAGAGTGTGTGATAACTTGTGTGTGTGTTAGTGTAACATGAGGGTGTGTGGGTTCCTAGAGCAGTGAATTGGTTACTGTGGGTGTGTGTGCAATCCTGAAATCAGGAACAGCCATAGGAGAATGGCAACCTGTGTATGCAGGAAAGAATCACTCTACTACAGTTCATTAGGAGGGATGAAACTCAGGAAAATGGGAGATGTAAAATCAGTGAAGTATTTAGGAAAACCCAATTTTCAGTCCATAACCAAACTCCCAGATTTTGAGCTCTAAACCATACCAAATTAACCCAAAATCAACATACAAATAGTAAACATGTAGGTACACCACATTAGGTCTTAAACCATTCTAATTATCAGTATTAAATAGGTTAAATTGATGCTCAAAATTCGAAATTGAAAAACTGGAAACACACAGAAATATGACTGATATTATATGTTTCAGAATTAATTGGGTAAATATGAAATTGACATCAAAACCAACTAAAATACAAATCTAATGGTTGGTAATGAAACTAGGGTTCATGTACGTATCATATAGTGTAATTTTGTCCAACCAAGAGGACACAAACATGTCCAAACAATTTAAAACACAAAAACTGTACAACTGGTTCAGCCAGTGTGTCGAGAAGTGTCAGAGCCTCGAGCTCATGACACAAGGCCAACCAAGCCTCGTGCTTGTGTCCTTGTGTTCGCCCTACATAGGGATACGTGTCCCTCACCCTGAATTAGGTCCAAGTGTGTCGTGTCCAGAGTACTAGAGCCGTATCCGAACCCAAAATTATGCGTGAACTGTGTCAGTATAAACCCAGTGCGGGCTGAAAAACGTGCCCGACATGATACGAGAGGTCGTGTCACTTGGAGAACCTTGTGTCAGTGGTTTCCCCAAGGTGTGTGTCAAATATCACGTGTCCTAGTGGCGTGTCCACTGCACAAAAGACCCCGAGCAGCAGGAAAAGGAAACTGTACGCATGCTTGAGGTGCACCAGCGTGTTCGTGTCCACAATTCGACACGACACAACACGAAAATCCTACCAGGACACTAGGAACCTATAAGCAAGGTTAAAACCTAATTTTCTATTCAAATAGTTTCCTAAAAATAAATTGAAATGCCCTTTGGGGCATTTCATCAAACACTCAAACACATAGACTGATACGTGTCCAAATGGGACACGAATAGGACACAAAATTCTACAAAAAATCTAGGGTTAGCTAGAGGACACCTAGATCTAGGTTAAAATACAATAATAATAGCAATTACAATAGGTTTTGAAGGAGTTACCTATAGGTGTCAAATCCTTAATAAAACTCCAAAGAGGGGTGTTCCTCTTGATAGCCAAACTTCTCCAAATTATCTAAACTCTAAAATATTCTTATATAAACAACAAGAACAGAAAAATTAGAACCTAATGCAATTTGTTTGGGTGGAAACGGAATTGAAATGGATTTTTTATGAATTAAAGAAGATGGAGACTCACCTCTTTCTAAAACTTTGCAAATAATTCCTAATGGAGGCTAGCCCTAATTTCTAGGAGCATTAAATAGAGGGGGAGTACCAAGGTGGTTGGTCATGGCTAGATTGGGCTAGGGTTAGGGCTCTACAAGTGTTGGGTTGGGCCTCTAAGGCTTAAGTCACAAGTCATGACTTGTGAAATCACAAGCCATTTCTATTCCATTTAAATCCTAATTCCTCCTAATAATTTCTAATAAGTTAAATGTCACTAAATTAGGTCAACCTAGGGTTCCGTAATCTAACCAAATAGTCATGACCAAGGTTAGCCTCTAGGACAGTCTCTTAAGTCAACACTAGTCAAAGTCTAAAATAGCACCAAATCAAATATACTAAAAATCACTCAAAATTCTAATAAATATAATTAATACTAACTATCACTAACCATGGTTAGCTAAGACTAGCTATGACTAATCTAGGTTAGGTCCAAACCAAGTTAGGCTAATCACAATACATGGCAATCAATTAAATAATATTAAAATTACACCATTCTTAATAATACATTAAATTCCAAATAATATATATTAAATTCAATTAAATTCAAAATGAAAAAAATACCCTCGAACTGGAAATGATAAATGAAATACCCTAATCACATGGCTAGGCTCTAGGTTAAGCTGTCTCTAGTGTTACACTATCAAAATACCAAAATCATAAGTCATAATTTAAAATAGTTTTAAAATGATTTAAAAAATTACCAAAATTCATGTCATGATTTAAATATCATTATTAAAAGATTAAAATTACAAAATTTCAAAATTACCCTCATTTGAAAAACTGGGAGTTACACTTCTTCATAAATATGATTGCACATTTATTATTAGATCTTTTCCTAGATATATACTCAATGAGCCTATCACCTTCTTTTGGATGGTTTTAGTTCATATATGACTCATTTGCAAATCCTTCAGGGATAGCATGATAATTTTAAATCCTTCAAGGATATACATAAAATTTTAAATCCTTCAGGGATTTCATGTAAATCTTATCGTCTAGGTTATATATCATGACCCGGGAAAATAATTCTTCATATTATATTCATAATCATTTCAATATCCTTTGAGCTAACATTGCTCAATATATTTGGATCTCTTATTTGTTACAAATACCCATTCAAAATCTAACGGGTTTATTTCTTTTGGATCTTGAACTATAGGACCAAACACTCCATGTTTTGTGAGAGATATCGCATCTTTCTATTAGATTATTCGTGATTTAGTGTTATCCTTTTATTTTATCACCCTTTCTATTCTCATTTGATCATGCCATTTAAGACAAACTTCTTGATTCCAAATTTTTTTTAAATATAGATTTCTTGGGTACTGGTACCACTTTTTCGGTCTCTTCTGGAACCTAAGGTATATCCTTTACCGGAGTGATATATATTATTCAACATTTTCTTCTGGAGAGCTGAATCTTTAGAACTTTTAAGGTCTGCTTGGATTGAGGGGGAAAATTAAGCAGGGTTAAGTGGGGTTAAATGAGGAGAGTTAAGCGAGAGGGAATAGGATCAATACATAGAACCTTACTTGGATTGGAGGAAGAGTTAAGTAGAGGGTGTTTAATAACTCTTGCTTGGATTAGAGGTTTTAAGTGAGAGGGTGATTAATAAAAATATGATAGTTACCAAAATAACCTTATTACATATTTCATAAAATTAAATTTGATTGAAATGTTAATTAGAACTTGTCAAAATATCTTCACAAATTAAGAAACTATGGATTAACATGTTGAGAACAAGAAAAAAAATATATATATAATATTTTATAAACAAATAAGGGATATTTATGACTTTTTAAATAAAACCCCTCAATCACTCTCGTTAACCCTCCGATTTGGGAGGTTAAAAATGGACAAAAGAGGGTGACATAAACCCTCACTTAACCCTCTATAACCCTCCCTCCTAAACCTCCACCCTCAAACCAAGCATGATTTTATTTCCCCTCACTTAACTTTCCCTCATTTAACCCTCTTAACCCTCAATCCAAGCAGACCCTTAGTATTATTTAGTTCTTTTGGTACTTTTGTTAGAAAATAGATTCATAGTTCGTATAATTATTTATACAACATAATCGATAAGCATCTAATAATTTATTTGTAATGAAATACAAGCAATAATTTCTCCTAATTTAGTCAAGATTAGATAATGTAGATGTATTCTCATGATATGTTCTTCTGAATGATGCTTTAGAACGTTCTTCTAGAACGATGATTTAAGACGTTCTTTTAGAATGATGCTTTACGACATTCTTGTAGAACGATGCTTTACGACGTTATTCTAGAACAATGCTTTACGATATTTTTCTAGAACGATAATTCACGATGGTTTTCTAGAACGATAATGTATCTCTCTTTTTTATCTTCCCTTAATGGCCGAAATTATGTCTCATTAACGAGACATATCAAAAAAATCTTATGTCTAGAAGATATAATAATCTACGGAGATAAATATAGAAATGATAACTCACAAAACATATATGTCAAGATTACAGTTTCAAATAATACTAACATAAGCCATCTAATTCAATTCGAAACTACGCTACTAGTTATTTAGATACAATCTTCAAGATTGATAGTTTAGAAACAAATTAATTATTGAGATCAAGGGTGTATGCTGCAATTTGGTACACTACTAAAATATGCTCTATTAGCGACGTACTTTAGCGACGGAATAAAATAACGTCGCTAACTATTGAACATAGCGACTCCTTATGACAGACATGGCAAAATGTCGCTTAATAGCGACGTTCGGCGATAAGAGATAAATTACGTCGCTGAATAGTGACGTTCAGCGACGTTCAGCGACGTGGCTTTAGTTATGTCGCTCCTTAGCGACGTGCAGCGACGTCTAAATCAAATGTCGCTAATGTTTTATTATATCCCGTTCGAAATTTCATTTTTCCTTCTCTCTCCCAAAAATTTTATTTTTCGTTCGAAATTTTATTTTCCTTCTCTCCTCCGACGAAGCTCTCCTCCGACGAAGCCCCCCTCCTCGCCGCCTCCCTCCGACGATGAAGCCCTCCTCCTCGCCGCCTCCCAACTCCGACCGAGCCGCCCTCAGGTAAACCCTAGCCCTAGCTATCTAGACACGATTTTGACATGATTTTGACCTCGTTTGGACACGAGTAGACACGTATGTCACACACACAAATACCCCTAGACACGTGTGTCTCACACACACATACACATACCCCCTAATCCTAGCCCTAGCTATATATATATGGTATGGTATATGTATACTGTGGAATGTATTGTTGTGAGTTGAGAGGTCGGGTTAGGCCTCCATAGCAGTATAGATATACCATACCATATAGTTTGTAATTGGTAGTTGAGTTCACTGTCACAGAGATTTCATTGGGGTGATAGGCTATTGGCATAGGGAATGACTGTATTCAGAGGTTAGTATAGGCCATACGCTTCTGTTCGTTGAGTTTGGAGTAGTAGGCAGTGGCTAGAGGGTGTTGAAGTGTCCAGTGGGTGGCTCGGGCTTGAGAAGGCATGTGGGTTTTGTGAGTGCTTGGGTTTAGGGGCTTTGCATTGTCCCATTTTGGCTCGAGTAGTAGGGGATCACTCCTACATATCTTAGTCGTTGCAGCCGCCACATTTTGGCTTACTGCTGTAGCAGAGAGGCCATTTGGCAATGGCAGCTGCCTTGGCCCTCCCTACAGAGCAGTGGCATCAGGATTAGCAGTTGGCCACCTGGCCCCTTTGGCCATCTAGCCTGTGTCGAGATAGAGGGACCACTCCTTGATTTTGAGAAGTCTGATACACTGTATCTGCAGAGTAGGATCATAGAGTTTTTAAAGGATTATTGGTAGTTCAATAGGTTTAGAGATTTGAGTCTTAGAGTTAGTGTTAGAGATTATATGTGTTGAATGTTGCATGTTAGTTAGGATGTTAGTTTCAGAGATGAGTGTGTGGGTGTTTGGAGGAATTAGGATTGGTAAATTTAGAGTTAATAGTTTAGTTCAGAGTTTATGGAGTGTGAGGGATTGGAGACTGCTTGTTTGCAGCAGTAGAAGAGTCTGCTGTAGGGGGTGGATTTTGGCCACCTCATTTATGAGTGATGAGGAGTTCTAGCCTTGCCTGCAAAGGTAATGGGTGTCGAGCAAGGCCTTTGGCAATGGCAGTTGGCCTTTTGTCCATGGGCATATGTGAGTTAGTTAGTTAGCCTAAGTGTTAGAGTGTGTATCCTATAGGTATCCTAGAGTGTTAGTGATTAGGATATAGAATATGGTTTAGTATCAGAACTTGGGGTTCATGTGTATCAGATATGGAAATTGTATCAGAGTACTCGACTTTTGGTTTGGTATCAGTAGATTTAGGGGTTAGTCTATATGAGATGTTCCAGATTTGGGGTGTTCGTGGATGTTAGGATAGATGCAGGCTTGTATATTATTTATTAGGATGTGTATTGAGTGAGGGATATAAGTATGTTAGTTTTGTATCAGGTTGGGTCTTGGCTCTGGTATCAGAGGCTTTTGAGTTAAGTATAAGAGAGAGATAGGGTGTCTAATGTATCAGATTTTAGAGTGTGGGCAGGGGCTAATGCCCACTGCCCCTGGCAATGCAGCAGAGCATTGCACAGACCAGTGTGGCTTGGTGCAGTCATTTGGCTTGCCAAAGTAGTTGGCCAGCAGTAGAAAATAGGGTTATCAGTGTACTGTTAGTTCAGATGAAGTGGCCTATTAGCTCAGTTGGTTAGTGTATCCAAGTTAGTTTAGGAGTTTTAGTTTTGGTTCAGATTTTGGGGTTTTATATTAATTTCAGATACATATAGGAGCTTATGAAATGAATTTGTGCCTATTGGATAATGTGTGTCCATCTTTGCAGAATTATTTTTAAATGGATATGAATTACTACTTGCGGAATCGTTCATGGATGTACAATCGTCGTCCTGATGATATGTGTGGTGTGCGGAAAGAATACATAGCGGGAGTAGAGCAGTTAATGCAGTTTGCTAAGGCGTTCCCTCAGTACATGGACATGACCAAAATTAAGTGTCCGTGTGTGAAATGTCATAACGTGAAATATTATCCAAAAGTGGAAGTGACATATCATTTGTACTCAAGGGATTTTACGCCTAATTACTATCAGTGGACCGCACACGAAGAACTTGTGTCTTTAGCATCAGAGCCGGAGCCTTATATTGAGCCGTATATGCAAGCGGGACCTAATTTTGTTTCAGATAATCATGCATACGACGACGGATGCGTGAACATGGTTTTCGACGCTGCGGGGTCTAGTTTCTTTCATGATGCAGCTGAGGAGGCACCGAATGTCGATGCTGCAAAGTTCATGGAGTTGCTGGAGAATACAAGGACTCCATTGTATCCTTGTTGTGAGGATCATTCACCGTTGGAGGTGGTTACAAGACTGTTGAGCATTAAGACAGATTTTAATATGTCGCAAGAATGCTACAACCGAGTGTTGGAGTTGATTATAGAGATCTTGCCAGCGGGTGCTAAGTTACCCAAAGACTTCTATCAGTCTAAGAGGATGGTGATATCGCTTTGGATGGGATACGAGAAAATCGATTCTTGTTGCAATGGATGCATGTTGTACTACAAAGACGACAAGGACATAGATGTGTGCAGATTTTGTGGTGCAGATCGCTATAAGACCACTAGTATAGGAAGGTCTACCAGTGCAAGAAGACCGACCGATTCAATGTACTACTTGCCTTTAACGCTGCGGTTGTAAAGATTATTTATGGTGAAAGAGACGACCGAAAATATGAGTTGGCACATGCGAGAACAGATTGAAGGAGTGTTGGATCACCCATCCGAAGGAGAAGCGTGGAAGCACTTTGATCGAGCGTATCCTAATTTTGCTTCTGATCCGTGTAATGTCAGGTTGGGGCTATCTTCTGACAGTTTTACTCCTTTTGGCCTTTCGGGATCCCAGTATTCGTGCTGGCCTATGATTGTCACTCCGTATAACCTACCGTCTTGGATGTCCATAAAGACTCAGTACATGTTTCTAACCTTTATAATTCCTGGTCCAAACAATCCCAAGAGGAACATTGATGTGTACTTACAGCCTTTGATAGATGAAATGAATCAGTTATGGAAAGTAGGCGCTAACACGTACGATGTTTCCAGGAAGCAGAATTTTCAGATGAAGGCAACCCTTTTGTGGACCATCAACGACTTTTCGGCATATGGAATGTTATCTGTATGGAGCACTCATGGCCGTCTCTCATGTCCATATTGCATGGACCGTACTAAGGCTTTCCGCTTGAAACACAGAGGAAAACCGTGCTTCTTTGATTGCCATCGGCAATTTCTGCCAAAAGCATCCGTTCAGAAGGAATAGGAATGCATTCCGTGTCGGCGTTGTAGAGAAGGGTGATCCACCGCCAAGGTGGTGCGGAGCCACGATATGGGAGGAGGTTAAAGATTTTCAAGTGCTATCAAAGATCCTACAACTGGGTACAAGTGCGATGGATTTGGTAGAGATCATAACTGGACAAAGAGGAGCATATTCTGGGATCTGCCATATTGGAGTACCAATTTGATCAGACATAATCTTGATGTCATGCATATTGAAAAAAATGTGTTTGATAACATAATTAATACTTTGATGGACGTAAAGGGAAAAACGAAAGACAATCCCAAGGCCAGGTTGGACTTACAAGAAATATACAAACGTCCTGCGTTGTATTTGATAGAGGAGAATGGAAAACAGTTCCTGCCGAAGTCAATTTTCTCACTGGACAAGGAGGATAAAGTGAGACTTTGTCGGTGGATCCAGGGCCTAAAATTTCCATACGGATATTTGTCAAACCTGAGAAGATGTGTCAATCCGAAGGAAAATAAATTGACGGGTATGAAGAGCCACGATTGTCACGTATTCATGGAGAGGTTAATTCCAATTGCATTTCGGGAATTTTTATCGTAGGCAGTTTGGGATCCATTGACGGAGCTTAGTATATTCTTCAGGGATCTTTGTTCTAAGAAATTGCTCGTTGATCGTCTAGAAAAGCAATAGAAGGACATTACGGTAACACCGTACAAGCTAGAGAGGGTGTTTCCTCCTGGATTCTTCGACTCTATGGAGCATTTGCCGATTCATCTATCCTATGAGGCACGTGTCGTTCGAGCGATATTTGAATCATCTAAAAAGAAAGGTGAAAAATAAGACACGGGTCGAGGGTTCTATTTGTGAAGCCTATGTTCTCGAGGAGATCACAAACTTTTGTTCAATGTATTTCAAGCCTCATGTTACAACTAATAGAACGAGAGCTTTCAGAAACGACGACGGAGATCATGAATGTAATGATACAATACTGAAGGTATTCAATGCCCCAGAAAAGCCATCGGGTAAAATGAAGAAGAGATATCTGAATGATGATGAGCTAAGGGCTGCTCAGGTGTATGTATTACTCAACTGTGATGATGATGAAGTAGAGAAGCTGGAGGGGTAAGTAATTAATACGTTTACATTATTTTAATAGTGTTGATTATTATACTATTAAATTAATTGAACGATGTTATTTTCAGCATATTTAATGATGATGTGAGGTCAGGTAGGCCACACATAACAGAAGAAGAACTAGAACAAAAAATGAGGCATTATTTTCCATCATGGTTGAGTGCATATGTAAGACTTGAGAACTCTGTAATTACCTTTCTGTATATGCACTTGAGAATGAGCTTAATTTATTTTTTTGTGATATTTAGGTCGATCGTCCATACGCAAGACTTGAGAATGAGTCTATTAGAACGCTAGCCAAGGGACCAATTTATGCTGCAAAAATATAGCCAAGCTACTGTGTTAATGGGTTTAGGTTCAAGTCAACAACTTGTCCGATCAGAGACAACTTTATGGATCTCGATTCCACCAAAAATAGTTATTTGTGTATCAGATCTTCGAACTACAAAGATGTTGATGCAGACAACAATTTCTATGGCGTCCTACGGGAGATTGTGGAGCTGACATATAGTTATAGAATATTGCCTGCTAAGATTGTGTTATTCAGGTGTGATTGGTTCGATCCGATTGAAGGTCAAGGGTGGAAAGTAGACAAGCACGGTCTTGTGGATATAAACTATCGGCGTCGATATCAAGCCTATGAACCATTTGTCCTTTCAAGTCTGGCTTCGCTCGTGTACTTCACAAGTTATCCTAAACGGGGAACAACAAGGTCGGACTGGTGGGCAGTATGCAAGACCAAAGCTAGAAATACCTTTGAGGTTGACGATATAGCTTATCAGGAGGATGAACTACCTCTTGTAACAAATATTATAGAAGTGGACACGACAGAAGTTCCTCATTACACATCTAATTGTGTAGAAGAAGTAGAATTATCTGAAGAGGAAGATGCAGATGAAAGTGAAGATGTAGAGGAGGAAGAAGAAGAAGAAGATGAGCTAAACGAACTAGATAAATTTTCAGAAGAGGATATGTATGTTTGTTTTATCTTCATATTTGACACTTTAGTGACACTTTTATCATATAAATCTGTGATACTTTTATCTGTGACTATAAGATTTTAAAAAAATCTGTGATGTCTATCATATAAATATGTATATTTGTTTTATTGTCATATGTTATTATCAGGTATGACTAGACCCGAACGATACGAAGGATATTATGTTAGGCAGTCCCGTCTGCCTCGGGCTGGGGATACAGATTCTGTACCCTCATCCTCATCTTCGAGTACGCCAATGTACCATTCTGTTCCCCGTCTATTACCGGGACAGGGCAGTTCCAGCAGGTTGGCGACTCCTCCCTCGTCATCCAGCATTCCTGATCCCGCATCCAGCATTCCTCCGCGTCCAGCATTCCTCCAGCCGACGGCTCCATGGGGAGAGCCGACGCCGAGCATATGGAGGACGGCAATCAGACTGATCCTGCCCAGCCAAGAGGTGAGAGCGACCCTCCATGCGCTCCTCCGGACGAGACGCGTATGGAGATTTGGACGGACGGGCCTACGAAGTAAGTTAATTAGTTAATATATATTTCTCAAATGATTATATGTACTATATATTCATAAAATTTATTATTGTATAGATATCGGCCTCCTGCAGTACAGAGACAGCTGGGATTATTTCTGAGGCAGAACTATGGTGGACCATGGATTAACTACTCAGATGCTCCCGCAGATAGGAAGGCCTTTTGGTTAGCCCACTTCAAGGTAAAAAATTTGTTTATTTTTAAATTTTAATAATCATTTGTGTATATTATATAAATTTTCTATTTTACTTCTTGTAGAGGACCTATTTGTATCCACCACACCGGGCGACGAAGATCGAGGTCCAATTTTCTGCCGTCGTAGGCAAGCTCATCCGTGATGCGATCCACGACCAGAAGTCTCGTGATCGCTCCGGAAAGCCGATCCATGGTTGGATCACACCAGAGCAGTGGACTGCGATGAAGGCTAGATTCGCCGAGGCCAGGTACCAGGAGTGGTCTGACAAGGCCAAGGTGGCGCGGTCGAGTGCCAGTAAGTGGTGTTGTGGCTCCATTCCGATGACGGAGTATTTTCATCGTCTGGTACGTTTCCTATGACGGACATTATTTTATATATAGTTGGATAGAATGTTTAATACTAATAATAGATAATATATTTTAACAGGTAAAATAGGGTGAGGACCCGAACATGGTGACCGTCTTCCTGGTCATCCATCGGAGGGCTGGGGAGTTCATTGATGAGAAGGCGACGCAGGCATATGTACGTTTTATTCTTTATATTAATTTACTATAATTTAGAAAACAGGAAAATAGATATCAATATAGACTATAGCAAACACTTACACGTTAGCAAACATTGTTCTAGGCCGAGTTTGTTCGGCTACAAGAGGAGGCGGGTGCTGCTGCTAGTGCGCCAGCTGAGGGAGGGGCTGGTACTTCCTCCAAGCCGCCTACAGCTCCATTGCCGGACGACCACTGGATGACCGCCGTTGGCGGTCTTCAGAAGGGTACGTACTACGGTACGGGATCCTACGGCACGTATTTGGCTTCGGAGTCATCCCGGGCCCCCTCTGTTAGTGCGCAGTCTCCGGCTTCGCAGGCATCGTCACGAGCTCAGGATATTCGTCGTCAGATCGACGAGCTATGTCGCGAGTTGCAGCAGCAGATTTCTGATCACCTTACCACAGAGCAACGATCCGACCCTCCGATGATTACCGGACGATTTGATGCGGTCGAGCGCAGTATACAGGAGCTGATGAGTCTGCAGCAGGCTACAGCTGCCAGCTTGCACATGCTCACCGAGTCTACGCAGCGCACAGAGCATAGACAGGTCGAGCTGGAGGGATCACAGAGGACCATGTCTGTCTCACTCACTCAGGTATCGGCTTCGATTGAGGAGAGTACTCAGAGGATGGTGAGTACCCTTGCTGCGCATGGTGAGCGACTGCGAGAGCTGGAGCAGATACGTCATTCCGGTCCATCGACGGCGCCGACTCCAGACATTGCACTGCCTCATACTTCCCCTACGGTGTAGCTTACCCAGGAGCAGTATGAGTACATGCTATCCCAGATGCGCGGCAGGGGTCCTCAGTGATCCAGTAGATTTTTTTATCATCTTTGTATTTATTGGCCCTATGGGCCCATTGGTCATTCTGTACACTGATTTTTTTTGACTCTGTTGGACATGTATGTTTGTTGGACAAGTATGTTTGTGATATTTAATTTGTTGGTTTTTTCATTGAGTACATGTATGATATTTAGTTGTAGACTATTATGATGGGCGAATGTTATTCATCTATTATTTGTAGACTGTTATGATGGAGACTGTTAATTATGATGATATCTGTGATGGGGATGACAAATATACCTACGCTGGGTTATAAGCGATGATCTGATATACAAAGGAGGTGCTGCCCAAATTTTAAAAAAATATAATGTGTATTTTTGTGATGATGTGTGTCTGTGTTTATAGTGTATGTGAAATGTAGTGCTCGGAACCATCGATAGTTTCGATTACTGTTGTATGTTTTATCTTGGACAGAAAGAGCAACTGTTTAGGGTGTACTTCTGAGAGCTTCATTTTCACATCCTTCACTCTCTCGGGACGTCGTACAGGATCCCGAGAATGTGAAGGACGTGAAGAGGAAGCTCTGAGAACTGCACCCTGAACTGTTGCTCTTTCTATCCAAGATAAAACATAGAACAGTAAGCGAAACTATCGATGGTTCGAACACTGCAATTCATACACACAATAAATACAGACACACAGCATAACAAAAATACACATTATATTTTTTTAATTTTTTCAGTATTCTGCGACGGATAGCGACGGATAGCAACATATAGTGACGGATACGGGACGTCGCTAAACGTCGCTAATTAGCGGCGTTACGTCACTGTACGTCGCCACCTTGCTGACGTGGCAGGCATGCCACGTCATCACGTAAATAGAACTAAACGTCTCTAAGTAGTCGCACTATGTCGCTAATTTTGCGACGTAAATTTTGCATCGCTCTCCGTCGCTAACTTTGCGATGACCCAGCGACACAGCAGTGACGTCGCAAACAGCGACGTAGGACGACGAATGTGCCATCTGCGACTAGCTTAAAAACGACCTTCATTTTCCGTCGCTAATTATGATTAGCGACGTATTTTCCATTATTAGCGACGTATAATGACGTCGCTAATTTGCCTTATTTTAGTAGTGGTAAGAGATGATCATACGAATTAGTTTTGATAATCAACATATTTTTGGGGTGTCTTGTCGACCATGTCACAGTTTTAAAGGTATAAGATCATTCGGCTTCTGGCTTAGAATGGACCCTAGGGATTGAGCTTTTGGCTGAAGTAAAAGTAAGAAATAAAAATACAAAATACAAAATACAGTATTAAAAAATTAAAAAATATTAAATATTAAATATTAAATATTAAATATTAAATACTTTAAATTTTAAATATTAAATTTTTGATTTTAAATTTAAAATTTAAAATTTAAAATTTAAAATTTAAAATTTAAAATTATAATTTAAAATTTAAAGTTTAAAATATGAAATTTAAATTTTAAAATTTAAATTTTAAAATTTAAAATTTAAAATTTAGTAAATAAAAAAAATACAAAATAAATACAAAATACAAAATAAATAATAAATAATAAATAATATAAAATATTTAATATAAATATTAAATAAAATATAAAATATAAAATATAAAATATAAAATATAAAATATAAAATATAAAAAATAATATAAAAAATAATAAATAAATAAATGAAATAAAAATTAAAAATTAAAAAATAGGATAAAGCTCCAACTTACCGTGTGTAAGAAGTAAGAGAAAGCTCAAGAACTCAAAGAGCTAGATAAATAGTAGGAGAAAGCCCCAGCAGTTAATCCAGTACACATTGGAGATGAAGAGAACTCCCAGTACACATTGGAGATGATGAGTTATAATAATCTCCATCCTATTCTCAACTAAGTAATTTTTAAATTTAACAAGTGTTATATTTTATACAACAACAGTAACCTAGTCAGCATCAGTTCCTTCCATAACCTCTCCCTCCGGAACCTCGTCATCAACATTTCCCTCCAGGATCTCTCCCTCCGGAACCTCAGCTCCATCTAGAATTTCTCCATCCGGAACATCAGCAGCAGCATCTCCCCTTCGTAGAAATCCTCCTCGAATTTGTCGAGATCCTGATATAAATTATTATGAAACTATGATTTCTAGAAGACGCAGACGACAAGTAGAAATTAAGCCAGAGCCACCAGTAGTTCCACCTAAAGAGCAAGGAAAAATTGAGCCAGAGCCACCAGTAGTTCCACCAGAGCCAGAACCACCAGTATTTCAACAAGAGCAAGTAAAAATTGAGCCAAAGTCACTAGTAGTTTCACCACAAGAGAAAGTAGAAAGCAAGTAAAAATTGAGCCAGAGCCACCGGTAGTTCCACCAAAGCCAATCCCCCTCTCCTCAAGTGGCGCCTCTTCCTCTTGTGGTCGGAGACCAAATCAGGAATGCTGGTAGGAGAGAAAGAGGAGATAGGATGGCGGCTAATATTGAAGTAACATTTTCTTCTCTTCATTTTTATCTGTCACGACCCGCACCCTAGAGTAAGGGCACGAGAAGTGAATACGCCCAGCCTATGCCGCAGTGTCAGCGGTAGAACGCTGTCCTAGGTCACAACATCTAACAGTAAAGGTAATAAACAGTTATACTCCCCGAATGGGGGTGACATAACAGGATATATCTCAATCACATCTAAGGTAGAATACGATAAGATAGAATGATATAAAAGATAAGAATCTCAATCCACAAGAAATACAAATAGAGAGATAAAGCTAAGTGTCTAAGATAAACTCAACAACATCCAGAATAATATAAACTCCAAATACAACTCAAAGTAAAGAATATACAACTCAACTCAAAGACAAGAAAATAATATAAGCCTATCTAGGGTGCATCAGCCTCCACAGCTAAGGGATCCGGCTGGCAGTCCGGATCACAAGTGTCCTCTAGAGCTGTCCCATAGAAGGTATCTAAGCAGGCCTCCTCCTCGTCCTTTGTAATATTTTCAACAGGTCCAGTCAGGACAGGAGCAAGCACAATACATCTCAACAGATCATAGCAGGTTAGAAAATATAATCATGCTGTAAAGTAAGATACATGAACTGAAAGAATACAGTATATAAACAGAGAGAGAACTGTAATAGAAATATCTACTATAAATAGAGAATAACAGTGGCTAGTGAGTCAGAGTACAATATAGACATGTAAATGGCATAAGATGATTCTGATGCTACAATATGAAATGATTCTGATGCTACACTACTTGGATATTATTCACATGTCTACTTCTACTCTCCCGTACCCCCAATCAATACACAAGGATCCAGCCAGGTTATGTTATAATTCATATAACGGTCCCCGAAGGGTGGTACATGATAGTTCCATAAATGAGGATTCTAGGAAGCCCAATAAATAGGAGGATTCAAAGAAGACTCTGTGATCATAAGAGTACATGTCACAAGTGATTCAATAAACCATGAAGCATAGTGATACACCATGTAAGTGAAACGCACAGAACATGTAGTACCCGATGCTCCCTGAAGGGATAACATCTCAAGAAGGGATCCATATAGTACTTATCCGTGTGACCAACGTGACAGTATCAAGTAAAGTAATTTAAAGCAGAAAAATAATTCTAAACAGGATATGAAATGATCTGAAAATGTACTCGTCTGATGTCTGAATGTCCAAAGTAAATATAATGTCCAAAGAGAGGTGTCTGGCTCCTAATCAGAACAGCACAAGTCAAGATGTATACAAAAAATGATAAATGTAATCTACTATGCATTTGCATGCTATCTAAGTCAAACTAGACCAAAGTCAACTCTTGGTCAACTCTAGTCAACTAGACTAGTCAAACTAGGTCAACTAGGTCAAGCTGAGTCATACTAGGTCATACTGGTTCATACTAGGTTATACCAAGTCTCTGGGAGTCAATCTAAGTCAACTAGGTCAAATTGGCTCAAAGGTTGACTTAAAGTTGACTTTTGGTCAACTGGTCAACCCTGGGTCAACTCTGGTCAACTCTAGGTCAACCCTAGGTCAAACTAGTCAAATGTTTACTAACAGTTGATTTTCAGTCAACTGGTCAACTCTGGTTTGGTTTCGATCAAATCTAGTCGCTTAAAGGCTAAGTTTGACTCTCGGTTAACTTTTGTTGACTTTTGTTCAAAATGGTCAACCGACGTCAAAACGAGTCTAGGAGCACTATATTTGATCATTACCAACCAAGGGAACCAAGTTCTAACCATATCTTAGACTCTAAACTCAAATACCCTATTTCTAGGTAAAACCTATATTACCCTACCAAGGTAAATCCCGATACCTTGCCCAATACAGAGGAAACCCCGCTAATACCCAAGATACCAGCCTAGACACGTTAGGGTAGCTAGATACTATCCTATCTAAGGTTTACCTACCAATAAATATAGGTATCCTAGGTATCTAGCCTATGTTAGAATACATGTTGGTTTACCATACCCCTTTACCTTACCAATATCATGTACTATCCTCACATCACTCTAGCACTCACCCACACAACTCACTCACACACAACACTCGCATATATTACTCATGACACCACACTCATAGGCTCTCACCTAGGCTTAGATATAGGCTAACCTATAGGCACACACATAATACATTTATAGGCTCACATACACACACAAACACCTAGGCTCACAACCACACACATCAAGCTCACACATAGGCTAATTTTGTATGTGTTTGGGCTATTACGGACTGGGCTTGTGGGGGTTAAATGGACTAATATATGGATGGTGTTAGGACTGAAATAAAGGGCTAACAAGGGGTTTTTTTAGGACAGGTTTATGACAGTTTTATGGGGAGCCATTGGGCTAAAATATGGACAGCCAAGAAGTGGTTTTTGGGATGTGTTTATGACTGAAGTTTGGGGCTGATTTCAGGGGTAAATGGACAGGTTTTATGGACAATTTAGGACAGCCATATGGCTAAAATCTGGACTATTTTGGACAGTTGAAGGACAGCCATATATAGGCTTACAAATGGCTGAAAGTTGGGCAGCAGTGGGGGCTAAAATCTGGACTGATTTGGGGCTGTAAAGGACAGCATATGGGGCTTGTTTAGGATTAAAATTGGTGGACTGTCAAAGGGCTAACATGGCTGAACTATGGACTGATTTTGTGGACTAAGGTTGGACAATACAAGGCTGAATTTGGACTGCAAAGGGCTAAAGTGCACAGCCATCTAGGACTGAAATTAGGACAGGTTTTTGGGTGGTTAATGGCTGAATTCATAGTTTTTAGGGACAGCCACTAGAATTGAAAGTGGATGGTGTTAGATGGCATGTGTTTGAGTGTATATGGACTGGAATGTAGAGGTTTTAGGGGGTGTACATGGGGTGTCATTTGGGATAGCCATGTAGCTATCTAGGGGGATGTCATGTACATGTTAGGACAGGTATAGGTGCCAACTAGTGACAGGTTACTAGGACTGAATTGGGACAGCCAATAAGGCTAAACTGGACAGCCAAATAGGGGGGTTTGGGAACTGTCATTGGGACAGCCACAAGCTTGAAATATGAACAGGTCACTAGGAGCTAATGGGCTGGTTTTAGGCAGCAAGAGGCCACTGTCCTACTGCTGTTAGCAGCAGGGTTCCCCACTCTAATAACTCATTCTCCACTCCTCAATCCCACATTCAAATGTCTTACAAACAAACTCTCAATAACCTTCCATTCAACACACATTCACTCCTTCTATACTAACACACATCTAACTACCACACCAAACTACCTCCCTCCCTTGGCCGAACCATTATATCTCACCCAAACACAATTATCACACCATAATATATATACATATATATATATAAGCCATAATATATATATACATATATATAGAGAGAGATAATAATATAGAGAGAGATAATAATATATATACCACCATATATATATATATACATATATAGATTTAATAACATGATACAATATGATACTTAGGAAAACACATCCCTAACACCTAGAAATTAATCTGAGAATAAATATTAAAACAATCATTAAATCAATATCTAATAAATCTACATGTGTCCAAATAGGGGTTTTCCCACTAGGACACGATCCTACACATTGGACACCTCTACAAGTGTCCAAATGGACACAAAATGGACACAAATGGAGAACAACCATGGGGGTCATTCCTATGGGTCAAAATCAACCTAATGCATGAGAAGAATGATAAAGAGAAAGGGATTTATACCTCCCGGTAGATCGAATCGAAGGAAAGGCCTCCCGATGCGCCACCGACACGTAGGAATCCCTAACGAACACGAACGAGCTCCGAATCCTCCCAAACTTGGGTAGCTTCCTCCCTGGTTTGAGTAGAGAAGAAAGAAGAAGGTTGGATGGAAAAATGGATGGATTTGGTGGAAAAAAAGCTAGGGATTGCTCTGTAGAAATTTGGGGAAGAACAAGAGAGAGAATGGAAGAGGGAATAATGATGAATGTCTCAAGCCCTATCCACACATGTGGTCGGCCATGAAGGGGCTAGATGTCCGTTTGTGGGATGCCTAAAATACCCCCTACACTAACCTATTAATTAAAACATTGGGTGGGTTTAAGTCGGGGGCTAGTTTAGTCATTCCTAAAACACTAATCACACTAATCCTATCCAAATAAATTAGCCTAGTCACTAACTAAAATAATTAGCATGTGGGCCAAGGCTAACTAGTGTGTGGGCCCACTAGAGTCAAAACTACCCCGGGTCCCCGTTTCAAGTCGGATTGAACTGAAATTCGAACCCGGCTCAATTAACCCCAAAATAACATTATAAATAAATAAATAATTTCAAAAATATTCTAAAATAAAAAATGACAAAAATACTCCTATACTAGAAATGATAAATGAAATACCCTAATCATATGGCTAGGCTCTAGGTCACTTATCTCTAGGGTTACACTAGCAAAACACCAAATCACAAGTCATAATTTTAAATAGTTTTAAATGATTAAAAATCACCAAAAATTATATCATGATTTAAATATCATTAATAAAAGATTAAAATTACAAAATTTCAAAATTACCCTAATTTAGAAAACTTGGTGTTACAATCCTACCCACGTTATAAAAATTTTGTCCTCGAAATTAAGATGATCGCACCCCCTTCTAGGTCAAACATAGTCAAGGGTCAATCACTAGTCAATTTTCTCAACATCCTAGTACTTGGTCATCCGCTGGTCAACTTCTTAGGATTTTACCTATGCTAGCTACCTAAGTGTTGGCAACCAGAATTTAGTAAAAAGAGAAACTCTATAATAGGCTAGCTATTAACTTCCCAATCCTATCAGGGCTGGTACTATAAATCTCATAGCTACAGGTTTATAAACACACTTTTCCCACATCAAGGACTAACATATATATATATATATATATATATATATATATATATATATATATATATATATATATATATATATATATATATATATCCACAGTTGATACTAATGGGGGTAACATCCCTATTTCCCGACAATCAAGGTCCTAAGAATTTTATTTAAACCATGCAATTTGAAGGAATAGCATACAGGGTCAGGGCATTCTGTAGCAGTTGGAAGTCTCACCTAGGTGCACTGGTCATTCTAGGTCAAAACAGTACTATGGTATCAACACATAAGCAATCTAGGGTGTCCTAATTGGGAAGGTAAGGGAACAACAACCATCAAGGTTGTAAGGGTTCTCTACCATCCTATATAAAAAATTAGTCATTAACAACAACCGAGAAATTATTAAAATGTTACTATTCCATAAAATGGTAAAAATTGAAAATTTAGGCACAACAAGTCACAAATAGGTTTTTATCTTGACAAGATCTAAGTTGATCAATTTCGGGATAAATCGAAATTTGAGCAAGATGGGAAATCAATAAAATCAAGTATGAGCACGAGCATCCAATGATGAAGATCCAGGTCATGATTAAATTTAATTCAACTGGATACGAATACGAGGTTCATAGGCGATAAAAATAATTTCAAGGAGAATTGTCAAGGCTGTTGTGGATAAGATTCTAGGGCAAGTTTAACTATGTCTCCATCCACGTAGATTAATATGAAAAGCGAACCAAAACGCAATAGGTTGATCAGACCATCAAATGCCGGTTCTGATTAGACAATACGTTAGTGGGTACGCACCCAATAAAATATGTCATGATCAACCTCGAAAAGGATAAGCTTGTAAAACTAAGGATAATTAGCAGCATAAGATATAAGTAAGGGTGGTAGTGATGAACGAAGATACATAGTCCGGATTCTTAACTAAATGGGTCAAGCAATCAAGATAAGGTACAAGGTTAAGCATTTAAGGAATCAAGCAGAACATCATCACATGTCGGGTCGAAGGAATTGAGTCAAGGCTGGATCTCTAATTGAAATCATGAATAATTCAGTATCATGGTAGAGGTTATAGTTTAGCCATTTGACCAAAAAATCATATCAAGAAAATAGAGTACAAGGAGACGGGTTTTAGTGGGACATGATAACCTACACGAATGTGAGTTCGTCTAAGTCTTGCATATAAGATTTGTTGGAGGGTAGCAGCTAGTATTACATTCTGAATGTCAAGGTCACGATAAGGAACGTCAAAGGATCTCAAATAGAAAGTGGGGGTTCAAGAGGTGGTAAATGAATGCACAAGATAAGGAAGATCAAGTTAATCATCTGTTTCTGATACCCTTAAGTTCATCTAGTCATAACTTGCCAATCGTATCCTTACCTCCCCAGTCTCCATATAAAAATTTAACCTTTACCTAAGCCTTTACCATGACTACCGTAGGCAATTTCCGATTTCCAAATATTACTCATGAAGCATAGCCTTCACATTTAGGAATCAACATTAACCATTTATTTAAATTTCCAAATTCTTTCACCTTGTCTTAAATTTGGCCCGAAACCTCTAAATCCCGTTTACGAATTCCCTGAACTTGTTCAAATGGTTCTCCTCGTGTTATTTAATTTAAATACCTTCAGGCCTTACAAAACTTATCCTCCATCATAAAATCAACTTTCGTATTTTCTTCGACATACACCTTTGAATATTATTCTCCTAAAAAAAATTTCCACAACAATCTCTAAATTTCTATAACTTTATGTTCCCTCTATCCCTAGTCATTTTCTTGCAATATCTTGTTCACATCCTTATTGAATGCAATTAATTTCTCTTTTCCATTACTAACCTTCTACATAGCCTTAGGGTAAAACTTCCCAAGAATCAATAACCAGAGTTTCGAGGTTCTCAAATCTAGGTTGACCTTGAATATCCTCATCAGTTGAATACACATATAAACTATCTCAAAACCCCAAAATTCCCTTAAGTGTGATTGTTTCCAGATTGGTAGTATACATCTCTTGATTCTATTCGAGACCTTTACCACATTTATATCTCAAGGTTTCAATATTGAACACTCCACATTTTGATTTCCTCTAGATCATCATATAATAATCAGTTATGTCTCCTCTGAGCTACATGATTCACGTCACTTCTTCAGTCTTTCCTAGGCAGAAGATATGAAGATTCAAGGGTTTCGAGGTACATCTGGTAGGGATGATAAGATATGGGTGATTGGTATAATTAGACAGAGTTTAAGATAAGAAGAAAATAAGAATGCAAGAAAATAATGGCAAGAAGGAATAATGAAGATCTGTTCTTTCTCATCTGTTCAAACGAGATGAACCCATCAAGCTCAAATTCAATAGCAAGAAATGAGGGTGAATCCAAATAAGAGGAAAAAGGAATTCCAATTGAAGATCAAAAATGAGTTTCTCAAGGGTCATCCTAGGAATCTCTCAAAGAATCCTAAGTATGATTGAGTGCCTTGAATTTGAAAATATTAAATACAAAATTAAAATCAACAACTATAGAATTTTATCAAAATCATCAACTAATACCAGGATTCAAAGTCCTACAATGAATCCACCAAAATCAAATTCAAATCAAGGAAAAAGGTGAATCAAAATAAAGGAAAGGGAGTTTAAATCAGAGTTCAGAATGAGATTCTCAAGGGTCATCACAGGAATCTCTCGAGGAATCCTAACAGTGATTGAGTATCCTCTCATCCTAACATCTTACTTATAGCAGGCTCGTAGTAGTACAACTAAGTCATTGTGCTACTACAAAATCGTACTAATGCGAATCTCGACCTGCATAGGCTACCACAAAAAACGTGTCACGACCCGTACCCAAGAGTAAGGGCACGAGAAGTGAATACGTCCAGCCTACGCCGCAGTGTCGGCGGTAGAACGCTGTCCTAGGTCACAACATCTAACAGTAAAGGTAATAAACAGTTATACTCCCCGAATGGGGGTGACATAATAGGATATATCTCAATCACATCTAAGGTAGAATACGATAAGATAGAATGATATGAAAGATAAGAATCTTAATCCACAAGAAATACAAATAGAGAGATAAAGCTAAGTGTCTAAGATAAACTCAACAACATCCAGAATAATATAAACTCCAAATACAACTCAAAGTAAAGAATATACGACTCAACTCAAAGACAAGAAAATAATATAAGCCTATCTAGGGTGCATCAGCCTCTACAACTAAGGGATTCGGCTGGCAGTCTGGATTACAAGTGTCCTCCAGAGCTGTCCCATAGAAGGTATCTAAGCAGGCCTCCTCCTCGTCCTCTGTAATATTTTCAACAGGTCCAGTCAGGACAGGAGCGAGCACAATACATCTCAACAGATCATAGCAGGTTAGAAAATATAATCATGCAGTAAAGTAAGATACATGAACTGAAGGAATACAGTATATAAACAGAGAGAGAACTGTAATAGAAATATCTACTATAAATAGAGACTAACATTGGCTAGTGAGTCAGAGTAAAATATAGACATGTAAATGGCATAGGATGATTCTGATGCTACACTATGGAATGATTCTGATGCTACACTACTTGGATATTATTCACATGTGTACTTCTACTCTCCCGTACCCCCAATCAATATACAAGGATCCAGCCAGGTTATGTTATGATTCATGTAACGGCCCCCGAAGGGTGGTATATGATAGTCCCATAAATGGAGATTTTAGGAAGCCCAATAAATGGAAGGATTCAAGGAAGACTCTGTAATCATGAGAGTATATATCACAAGTGATTCAATGAACTATGAAGCATAGTGATACACCATGTAAGTGAAACGCACAGAACATGTAGTACCCGATGCTCCCTGAAGGGATAACATCTCAAGAAGGGATCCATATAGTACTAATTCGTGTGACCAATATGACAGTATCAAGTAAAGTAATTTAAAGTAAAAAAATAATTCTAAACAGGATATAAAATGATCAGAGAATGTACTCGCCTGATGTCTGAATGTCCAAAGTAAATATATTGTCCGAGGAGAGGTGGCTTGCTCCTAATGTAACGCCCAAGTCCCAAATATGTAGGACTAGGAACATAGACATGCCAGCTGTATTTATACGGAGTACATAGGCTTCGTATAGATACATAAGCTGTAAATGCAGTAGAACCATAACTAAACTCATCCAAACAGAATAAATGAATAAAAGACATCATATAAAGATACTGAATTATCTTGATACAATATGTTGGGACGGAGACAAATCTACTACCAATAAAATAAAGAAAAGTACATAGAAAATAAAATGAGTGGCGAGCGAAGCGAAGACGATCCAAATGGAATCATCCTCGAAGAAATAGCGAAGATCACGGCTAAAGCTAGAACACCTGCGAAAGACAATAGCACACACCTGGCAAGACAACCAGGTCCTCAGAGGGACATAACAAGACATATAATAGCATGCCATATAAACTGAATAAATATTGCTCAAATAAATAAGTCAATCGAATTTATAACATAGTCCAATACTCACCTACTGAACGAGCGTACTATCCCCCCAACCAAACAAGGACAGGAGATGGTAAACTAATTACGGCGACGTATCTTTCATGCTATGAATCCAATATGGTATCCGGACCCCAACAAGGTTCAATACCTTCTCATCGAAGTAGTAAGTCACACCTACAACCAAACAAGGACAAGATGTGACGAACTAATCCTGCGACAAGTTATTGTTCCAAGCCACGGTCAGATACAAGTACCCAAACCAAAAGTACTCGTACCTAACGGATATGGTAGCCTACCATTCTAAGTGAAATGTAGTTAAGAACAATCCTTCCTACGTATGGGCCCTGGCTGAATAGGATTGGCGTAGTCCCCCTTGGGCACCAGAGGCCCCATCAGTAAGAGCATGATGTTCCGCAGAATCGTCAGTGGCCGTCAGTAATCATGGGTAATCTGACCCGCGTCTCCGGCGGAGCTCACGGGTTACAAAAGGAAAAGTGCATCGAAGCCCATACGCTAAGGAATTGTCCTCCCCGCCCAATGCCTACTATGTTGTATCCATAACATAAACCACTATAGCCGCTAAGTCAAACTAACATGTAACCTCTATTAGCAGTTATTCCTATCGCACAGCTTGTACGTACTAGTGGCCAGCCAATCACGCACTTCCGTATTCTACATGTGACACACAACTTCGTGTTACAACGTGTCAAGGCCAATGAATGCAACACACAAGGTGGTCCCTTAAATCTAGGTTTAATTTGTAAAAATAATACACAGCAGGAAATATAAATGAACAGTAAGTTCTAACAGTTATGCCATGTATCACAGTTTATTTTGTATAAAGAAAATAAATAATGCATAAAATATGAGCTAAAATAATTAAACATGCTAATGGCAAGGTGTCTTGCCTGGTAGGACGCCTGGTGTACTGCGAATGTCACGGTGGCAGGAACTGCGACTTTGGTGTAACAACTACACAAGGGGACCTCTGTTGGTGGCACGGATCGTTCCATTGGGTCCAGAAGGGTCAATTTAGTTAGGGATGGACATAAGGTAGGCTTGAATTGGCAAGGGATTGTGAATAGGACTAATTGCAGAAGAGGGAGATAATCGGAGGAATTTGAATATAAAATATATGATTTTAGGAAATTATTTATAATCTTTGAAAAATATATTTTTGTTATTTAAATAGTTTTTAGATAATCCTTGAATATATAGAAAAATTATTTCAAGGAAAACCAAGTTTTTGTCAAAATAAAGTTTGTAGGTAAAAGCTACAGTTACAGTACCATAAAATAATAATAAAATTATGCTTTGAAATCAAATAAGGTCAACCCTCAATAATATATTTTATTATGAAATAGTTTCAAAATTTTAATATCAATAATATAGGAATAAAGTAAATAATACTACTGACTAAAAATTTCTGTACACCTATTATATTTTAGAATAGAAAATATCTACAAAATATAGCACTAATGCTATGTTACTGCATACAAAAATAATCATCATTAATAATAGTGATAATAATATATTAATGATGATTACGATAATAATAATGATAATATTAATAATATAATAATGATAATGATAATAATAATAATAATGATAATAATAATAATAATAATAATAATAATAATAATAACTGTACTAATAAATATAATAAATGATAATAATAACATATGTAATAATACAAAGAATCAATATAGTAATACTAACAAGCAAAAAAAACACAAAAAAATATAAAAAAGAAAAAAGAATATACTAATAATCGAAACAGCCAACTGCTGTTGTTCCCTATTCTTAAGAGAGGGGGAAAGAGAGAGAAACCAAGAGGGAGAGGAGGCGGAAAGGGAGAGAAGGCGGTCGGCGGCGGGGATCGCCGCACGATCGGAGGGGTCGAAGGAGAAGGAAGACGTAGAGAAGCGGAGGTGCGGGGGTTTCGTCGGGACTCGGCTGGGCGGAGGTCGACACGAAGGGGAAAGGAGGCGATCGGGATCGGACACGCGTGGGGGCTCCGGCGTTGGAAGGCGGCGGAGTGAGGTGGGTTTCCGGCGAGGGCTTGGGCGGTCGCGGGGGTTTGTGAGCGAAGGAAAGCGGGAGACGGCGGGCGGAGGAGAAGGGACGGAGGAAGCGGGCCGGTCGGCGGTCGACCGGTCTACCGCGGCACGGACGGCGGTCCGGCGGTCCGGCGGTCCGGTGGTCTTGGCGCGGGGCGGACGGTTTCGAGAAGATGGCTTGGCGCGCTGGGCGAGGCGGCCAGCGGGAGGCGGTTAGATCGGAGAGGGGTTCGGCGGCTAGGGCAAGCCGCGGCCTGAGGAGGAGGGCTACGGCGGGCGGCTCGCGGGGATGCGGCTGGAGGCGCATCCACGGCGACGGAGGTTCGTCGGACACGCGGGTGCACGAGCGAAGGCGAGGCTGCGACGAACGACAGGTAAGACGGTGGTGGTTCTGTTTCAATTTTTGGGGTTTTTGGGTTTTCCGGCGATGGCCGTGAAGGCGGTGGTGGTTGGGTTACCGGCCAGTGGCCGTGGGGGCAGGGATGAGTGTGGTAGTGATTTTGGTGGCTGGGTTTTGGCCGGGGTGTCGGATGATCGATGGTGGCAGCTGTTGTGTTCCGGTGGTGGTCTTGTTGGTTGTGGCGGCGACATGGTGATGACGGTTGTGGTTCGTCGGGGTTAGTGGTGGCTGCGGTGGTGACATAGGTGGTGGCGGCAATTTTGGTCGGGACAGGGAACGACGGTGGTTGATTTGTGTGCTGTCGGTGAGGGTCGGGACGGGGTGCTGGACAGGAAGAAGGAACGGGTTAGGTTTAGGATTTGGGATTTGGTGTTATGTGTCGGGGATGATCGACGTGTGAGGAAAATGTATCCTGCGAGGCACAGGTTATGGGTCGAGGCCGTGTCCGGTATGTGGACACGAGAAAGAATTTGTAGTTGTACAAAAAAAATAGTGGAAGGGAAAAATGATGGGCACGGACACGATGCACTGCACGTGGGTAGGAAAAAATATTTGTGGAATATTTATGGCTTGTGGAGAAACAATGGAGGAGTACCTGCTTATTTATAGGATGTGGGAATTCCCATTAAGATAAGGATCAGGATTGGTTTAAACCCAAACTAGATAATTCGTTATTTAATTTAAATTAAAATCCAAATCTAAATGTATATCTAATTTAAATCAATTTAAATTTTAGTTTAAAATCGAATAGGATAAATCAAATTTTCAAATATTTATCTATTTAAATAATTCCAAAAATCAAATCAAGATTTAAATGGCCACAATAACTTCCAAATATATTTTTCAAAATACCAATAATAATAATTTCGAAAATAATAAATATTTTAAATATCTTTTTGAATAATAAAATATTAATATTAATAAATCTCAAAAATTACATTAATAAAATATTTATGCAATATATGTACGTACTAAAATATTATTTATTTTTAATAACTGTATAAACGAAAGCCTTTGTGAAAATAAAATAAATAAAATAATGAACTTGAAAATTTTGGTACGATAGCTAAATAATTATTATGTATAATATTTTGAAACCATAAAAATAGAAGAAAAGTATTTTTCAAAAATATGTACGCTCGCACATAATCGCACTCGTCGAGCAAATTCGAAAAATAAAATTTCGTGCGCGACGTAAAATACGACTACGCGACATACAATACAAAATTTTAAATCGGTACTAAATTTAATAAATAAAATAAATAGTAGAAATTTAGGGGGTTTACATCCTACCCAACTTAAAAGAAATTTCGTCCTCGAAATTAAGAATTCGTAGGGGGTGAGAAGACACAAGGGGATATCAACGGGGAACAATCAATAAGGCTCAACAAAATCATGTCGTAAGAAGTTGCAATCTAGATCATAGGAAAATAATACGATACGGTCGGAATGAATGAGGGTCACGATTAAGAGAACGAAATAGATTCGATTTAATTAAGCGATTAGAGGGTCTTGATAGAGTCGAGTAGGTTAGGATAGCAATATCGAGTGAGAATGGTCATAGCCGATAGGAAGGCTAGAGGAAGTTCTAGCGCAACGCCTTCGTCCTTCGAAAATTGGTGAAGGCGAAAGCAATCTAGAGTTCGAAGGAGGCGTTATCGAATACGAATACGTGGTTCAAAGGCGATCGAAGAATTTCAAAAGAATTGTAAAGGCAGTCACGGATGAGACTCTAAAGGACAAGTTTAACTATATCCTCATCCACGTAGAATAATAGGCAAAAGCGAACCAAAGTGCACTTGGTTGATCAGACCATTATGCACCGGTTCTGATTAGCAACATGTTAGTGGGAGCTCTTCTAATGACATATGTCTTGAACAAGCTCGATAAAAGATAAGCTTGCAAAAACTAGGCTACATTAGCATCATTTAGTTTATAGTAACAATATAGGCACGATGATAGATGAATAAAATCAATTATGAATAGTCTAAGAGTCATAAGGATCTAAGTCTTGTTTATTCCTATACCGTCATCCTACGGTTTTATTGACCAAGGCTTGGTTGACCAGATGGGTTAAATTTTTCTAGTCTCTATGGTCTAGATATACTTGGTATTTTCCTTAATGGTCAAGGGTGTGGGGTATTCTACCCAACTTAAAGAAATTAAGCTAAGGGTATTTGGGGACATCTAACTAGTAGGGTCAATCTCTAGTAGGCACGAAGGGAAGAAAAGAATAGGGATGGAAGGAAACAAGCAAGATGCAGTCGATGAGTCAAACGGTAGATAAATCAAGGAAAAAGTCAAGTATGTGGATGAGA
>JANAVB010031619.1:8035531-8110531 GCA_029216955.1 Iris pallida
GAGGGTCGGGACGGGGTGCTGGACAGGAAGAAGGAACGGGTTCTAGGTTTAGGATTGTGGGATTGGTGTTATGTGTCGGAGATGATCGACGTGTGAGGAAAATGTATCCTGCAAGGCACAGGTTATGGGTCGAGGCCGTGTCCGGTATGTGGACAGAGAAAGAATTTGTAGTTGTACAAAGAAAATAGTGGAGGGAAAATGATGGGCACGGACACGAGTGCACTGCACGTGGGTGGGAAAAATATTTGTGGATATTTATGGCTGTGGAGGAGAAACAATGGGGAGTACCTGCTTATTTATAGGATGTGGGAATTCCCTTAAGATAAGGATCAGGATTGGTTTAAACCCAAACTAGATAATTCGTTATTTAATTAAATTCAAATCCAAATCTAAATGAAATCTAATTTAAATCAATTTAAATTTTAGTTTAAAATCGAATAGATAAATCAAATTTTCAAATACTTATCTATTTAAATAATTCCAAAAATCAAATCAAGATTTAAATGGCCACAATAACTTCCAAATATATTTTTCAAAATACCAATAATAATAATTTCGAAAATAATAAATATTTTCAAATATCTTTTTGAATAATAAAATATTAATATTAATAAATCTCAAAAATTACATTAATAAAATATTTATGCAATACATGTACGTACTAAAATATTATTTATTTTTAATAACTGTATAAACGAAAGCCTTTGTGAAAATAAAATAAATAAAATAATGAACTTGAAAATTTTGGTACGATAGCTAAATAATTATTATGTATAATATTTTGAAACCATAAAAATAGAAGAAAAGTATTTTTAAAAATATGTACGCTCGCACATAATCGCACTCGTCGAGCAAATTCGAAAAATAAAATTTCGTGCGCGACGTAAAATACGACTACGCGACATACAATACAAAGTTTAAATCGGTACTAAATTTAATAAATAAAATAAATAGTAGAAATTTAGGGGGTTTACATCCTACCCAACTTAAAAAGAAATTTCGTCCTAGAAAATTAAGAATTCGTAGGGGGTGAGAAGACACAAGGGGATATCAATGGGGAACAATCAATAAGGCTCAACAAAATTCATGTCGTAAGAAGTTGCAATCTAGATCATAGGAAAATAATACGATACGGTCGGAATGAATGAGGGTCACGATTAAGAGAACGAAATAGATTCGATTTAATTAAGCGATTAGAGGTCTTGATAGAGTCGAGTAGGTTAGGATAGCAATATCGAGTGAGAATGGTCATAGCCGATAGGAAGGCTAGAGGAAGTTCTAGCGCAACGCCTTCGTCCTTCGAAAATTGGTGAAGGCGAAAGCAATCTAGAGTTCGAAGGAGGCGTTATCGAATACGAATACGTGATTCAAAGGCGATCGAAGAATTTCAAAAGAATTGTAAAGGCAGTCGCGGATGGGACTCTAGAGGACAAGTTTAACTATATCCTCATCCACGTAGAATAATAGGCAAAAGCGAACCAAAGTAGCACTTTGTTGATCAGACCATTATGCACCGGTTCTGATTAGACAACATGTTAGTGGGAGCTCTTCCAATAACATATGTCTTGAACAAGCTCGATAAAAGATAAGCTTGCAAAAACTAGGCTACATTAGCATCATTAGTTTATAGTAACAATATAGGCACGATGGTAGATGAATAAAATCAATTATGAATAGTCTAAGAGTCATAAGGATCTAAGTCTTGTTTATTCCTATACCGTCATCCTACGGTTTTATTGACCAAGGCTTGGTTGACCAGATGGGTTAAATTTTTCTAGTCTCTATGGTCTAGATAGTACTATTGGTATTTCCTTAATGGTCAAGGGTGTGTGGGGTATTCTACCCAACTTAAAGAATTAAGCTAAGGGTGTTTGGGGACATCTAACTAGTAGGGTCAATCTCTAGTAGGCACGAAGGGAAGAAAAGAATAGGGATGGAAGGAAGCAAGCAAGATGCAGTCGATGAGTCAAACGGTAGATAAATCAAGGAAAGAGGTCAAGTATGTGGATGAGATCCTAGACTTCTAATCCTATACGCAGGCTTGCTTGGTACGGTAAAGTAACCAAACAATTTATCTTGACCTGCATGGGCCACCACAAAAACATGTAACGCCCCAGTCCCAAATACGTAGGACTAGGAACATAGACATGCCAGCTGTATTTATACGGAGTACAGTAGGCTTCGTATAGATACATAAGCTGTAAATACAGTAGAACCATAACTAAACTCATCCTACACAGAATAAATGAATAAAAGACATCATATAAAGATACTGAATTGTCTTGATACAATATGTTGGGCGGAGACAAATCCACTACCAATAAAATAAAGAAAAGTACATAGAAAATGAAAATGAGTGGCGAGCGAAGCGAAGACGATCCAAATGCAATCATCCTCGAAGAAATAGCGAAGATCACGGCTAGAGCTAGAACACCTGCGAAAGACAATAGCACACACCTGGCAAGACAACCAGGTCCTCAGAGGGACGTAACAAGACACATAATAGCATGCCATATAAACTGAATAAATATTGCTCAAATAAATAAGTCAATCGAATTTATAACATAGTCCAATACTCACCTACTGAACGAGCGTACCATCCCCCCAACCAAACAAGGACAGGAGATAGGTAAACTAATTCACGGCGACGTATCTTTCCATAGCTATGAATCCAATATGGTATCCGGACCCAAACAAGGTTCAATATCTTCTCATCGAAGTAGTAAGTCACACCTACAACCAAACAAGGACAAGATGTGACGAACTAATCCGCGACAAGTTATTATTCCAAGCCGCGGTCAGATACAAGTACCCAAACCAAAAGTACTCGTACCTAACGGATAGGGTAGCCTACCGTTCTGAGTGAAATATAGTTAAGAACAATCCTTCCCACGCATGGGCCCTGGCTGAATAGGATCGGCGTAGTCCCCCTTGGGAACCAGAGGCCCCATCAGTAAGAGCATGACGTTCCGCAGAATCGTCAGTGGCCGTCAGTAATCATGGGTAATCTGACTCGCGTCTCCGACGGAGCTCACGGGTTACAAAAGGGAAAGTGCATCGAAGCCCATACGCTAAGGAATTGTCCTCCCCGCCCAATGCCTACTATGTTGTATCCACAACATAAACCACTATAACCGCTAAGTCAAACTAACATGCAACCTCTATTAGCGGTTATTCCTATCGCACGGCTTATATGTACTGGTGGCCAGCCAATCACGCACTTTTGTGTTCTACATACGACACACAACTTCGTATTACAACGTGTCAAGGCCAATGAATGCAACACACAAGGTGGTCCCTTAAATCTAGGTTTAATTTGTAAAAATAATACACAGCAGGAAATATAAATGAACAGTAAGTTCTAACAGTTATGCCATGTATCACAGTTTATTTTGCATAAAGAAAATAAATAATGCATGAAATATGAGCTAAAATAATTAAACAGCAAATGGCAAGGTGTCTTGCCTGGTAGGACGCCTGGTGTGTTGCGAATATCACGGTGGCACGAACTGCGACTTTGGTGTAACAACTACACAAGAGGACCTCTGTTGGTGGCACGGATCGTTCCATTGGGTCCAGAAGGGTCAATTTAGTTAGGGTGGACATAAGGTAGGCTTGAATTGGCAAGGGATTGTGAATAGAACTAATTGCGGAAGAGGGAAGATAATCGGAGGAATTTGAATATAAAATATATGATTTTAGGAAATTATTTATAATCTTTGAAAAATATTTTTTGTTATTTAAATAGTTTTTAGATAATCCTTGAATATATAGAAAAATTATTTCAAGGAAAACCAAGTTTTTTGTCAAAATAAAGTTTGTAGGTAAAAGCTACAGTTACAGTACCATAAAATAATAATAAAATAATGCTTTGAAATCAAATAAGGTCAACCCTCAATAATATATTTTATTATGAAATAGTTTCAAAATTTTAATATCAATAATATAGGAATAAAGTAAATAATATTACTGACTAAAAATTTCTGTACACCTATTATATTTTAGAATAGAAAATATCTACAAAATATAGCACTAATGCTATGTTACTGTAAACAAAAATAATCATCATTAATAATAGTGATAATAATATATTAATGATGATTACGATAATAATAATGATAATATTAATAATATAATAATGATAATGATAATAATAATAATAATAATAATGATAATATAATAATAATAATAATAATAACTGTACTAATAAATATAATAAATGATAATAATAACATATGTAATAATACAAAGAATCAATATAGTAATACTAACAAGCAAAAAAACACAAAAAAAAAAAAAAAAAATATACAAATAGTCGAAACACCCAGCTGCTGTTGTTCCCTATTCTTAAGAGAGGGGAAAAGAGAGAGAAATCCAAGAGGGAGAGGAGGCGGAAAGGGAGAGAAGGCGGTCGGCGGCGGGGTTCGTCGCGCGATCGGAGGGGTCGAAGGAGAAGGAAGACGTAGAGAAGCGGAGGTGCGGGGGTTCGTCGGGACTCGGCTGGGCGGAGGTCGACACGGAGGGGAAAGGAGGCGATCGGGATCGGACACGCGTGGGGGCTCCGGCGTTGGAAGGCGGCGGAGTGAGGTGGGTTTCCGGCGAGGGCTTGGGCGGTCGTGGGGGGTTTGTGAGCGGAGGGAAGCGGGAGACGGCGGGCGGAGGAGAAGGGACGGAGGGAGCGGGTCCGGTCGGCGGTTGACCGGTCTACCGCGGCACGGACGGCGGTCCGGTAGTCTTGGCGCGGGGCGGACGGTTTCGAGAAGAGGGCTTGGCGCGCTGGGCGAGGCGGCCGGCGGGAGGCGGTTAGATCGGAGAGGGGTTCGGCGGCTAGGGCACGCCGCGGCCGGAGGAGGAAGGCTACGGCGGGCGGCTCGCGGGGATGCGGCTGGAGGCGCGTCCACGGCGACGGAGGTTCGTCGGACACGCGGGTGCACGAGCGGAGGCGAGGCTGCGGCGGACGACAGGTAAGGCGGTGGTGGTTCTGTTTCAATTTTTGGGGTTTTGGATTTTCCGACGATGGTCGTGAAGGCGGTGGTGGTTGGGTTACCGGCCAGTGGCCGTGG
This sequence comes from Iris pallida, assembly GCA_029216955.1. Lineage (NCBI taxonomy): Eukaryota > Viridiplantae > Streptophyta > Magnoliopsida > Asparagales > Iridaceae > Iris > Iris pallida. The sequence goes on from JANAVB010031619.1 coordinate 8,040,595, forward strand.
GGGTAGGGATGAGAGTGGTGGTGATTTTGGTGGCTGGGTTTTGGCCGGGGTGTCCGATGGTCGATGGTGGCAGCTGTTGTGTTCCGGTGGTGGTCTTGTTGGCTGTGGCGGCGACGTGGTGATGACGGTTGTGATTCGCCGGGGTTAGTGGTGGCTGCGGTGGTGACATAGGTGGTGGCGGAAATTTCGGTCGGGACAGGGAACGACGGTGGTGGATTTGTGTGCTGTCGGTGAGGGTCGGGACGGGGTGCTGGACAGGGAGAAGGAACGGTTAGGTTTAGGATTTGGGATTTGGTGTTATGTGTCGGGGATGGTCGATGTGTGAGGAAAATGTGTCCTGCGAGGCACATGTTATGGGTCGAGGCCGTGTCCGGTATGTGGACACGAGAAAGAATTTGTAGTTGTACAAAAGAAAATAGTGGAAGGGAAAAATGATGGGCACGGACACGATGCACTGCACGTGGGTGGGAAAAATATTTGTGGAATATTTATGGCTTGTAGAGAAACAATGGAGGAGTACCTACCTATTTATATGATGTAGAAATTCTCATTAAGATAAGGATCAGGATTGGTTTAAACCCAAACTAGATAATTCGTTATTTAATTTAAATTCAAATCCAAATCTAAATGTAAATCTAATTTAAATCAATTTAAATTTTAGTTTAAAATCGAATAGGATAAATCAAATTTTCAAATATTTATCTATTTAAATAATTCTAAAAATCAAATCAAGATTTAAATGGCCACAATAACTTCCAAATATATTTTTCAAAATACCAATAATAATAATTTCGAAAATAATAAATATTTTTAAATATCTTTTTGAATAATAAAATATTAATATTAATAAATATCGAAAATTATATTAATAAAATATTTATGCAATATGTGTACGTACTAAAGTATTATTTATTTTTAATAACTGTATAAACGAAAGCCTTTGTGAAAATAAAATAAATAAAATAATGAACTTAAAAATTTTGGTACGATAGCTAAATAATTATTATATATAATATTTTGAAACCATAAAAATAGAAAAGTATTTTTCAAAATATGTACGCTCGCACATAATCGCACTCGTCGATCAAATTCGAAAAATAAAATTTCGTGCGCGACGTAAAATACGACTACGCGACATACAATACAAAATTTTAAATCGGTACTAAATTTAATAAATAAAAAAATAGTAGAAATTTAGGGGTTTTATACCTAATCAGAACAGCACAAGTCAAGATGTATACAGAGAATGATAAATGTAATCTACTATGCATCTGCATGCTGTCTAAGTCAAACTAGACCAAAGTCAACTTTCGGTCAACTCTAGTCAACTAGACTAGTCAAACTAGGTCAACTAGGTCAAGCTGAGTCATACTAGGTCATACTGATTCATACTAGGTCATACCAAGTCACTAGGAGTCAATCCAAGTCAACTAGGTCAAACGGGGTCAAAGGTTGACTTTAAGTTGACTTTTGGTCAACTGGTCAATCCTGGGTCAACTCTGGTCAACTCAAGGTCAACCCTAGGTCAAACTAGTCAAATGTTTACTAACAGTTGATTTTCAGTCAACTGGTCAACTCTGGTTTAGTTTCGGTCAAATATAGTCGCTTAAAGTCTAAGTTTGACTCTCGGTTGACTTTTGTTGACTTTTGGTCAAAATGGTCAACCGACGTCAAAACTAGTCTAGGAGCACTACATTTGATCATTACCAACCAAGGAAACCAAGTTCTAACCATATCTTAGACTCTATACTCAAATACCCTATTTCTAGGTAAAACCTATATTACCCTACCAAGGTAAATCCCGATACCTTGCCCAATATAGAGGAAATCCCGCTAATGCCCAAGATACTAGCCTAGACTCCTTAGGATAGCTAGATACTATCCTATCTAAGATTTACCTACCAATAAATATAGGTATCCTAGGTATCTAGCCTATGTTAGAATACATGTTGGTTTACCATACCCCTTTACCTTACCAATATCATATACTATCCTCACATCACTCTAGCACTCACCCACACAACTCACTCACAAACAACACTCGCATATATTACTCATGACACCACACTCATAGGCTCTCACCTAGGCTTAGATATAGGCTAACCTATAGACACACACACAATACATTTATAGGCTCACATACACACACCCCTAGGCTCACAACCACACACATCAAGCCCACACATATGCTGCTTTTGTATGTGTTTGGGCTGTTATGGACTGTGTTTGTGGGGGTTAAATTGACTGATATATGGATGGTGTTAGGACTGAAATGAAGGGCTAACAAGGGGGTTTTTTTAGGACAGGTTTATGACAGTTTTATGGGGAGCCATTGGGCTGAAATATGGACAGCCAAGAAGTGGTTTTTGGGATGTGTTTAGGACTGAAGTTTGGAGCTGATTTTAGGGGTAAATGGACAGGTTTTATGGACAATTTAGGACAGCCATATGGCTAAAATCTGGACTATTTTGGACAGTTGAAGGACAGCCATATATAGGCTTGCAAATGGCTTTAAGTTGGGCAGCAGTGGGGGCTAAAATTTGGACTGATTGGGGCTTGTTTAGGACTGAAATTGGTGGACTGTCAAGGGGCTAACATGGCTGAACTATGGACTGATTTTGTGGACTAAGGTTGGACAATGCAAGACTGAATTTGGACTGCAAAGGGCTAAAGTGGACAGCCATCTAGGACTGAAATTAGGACAGGTTTTTGGGTGGTTAATGGCTGAATTCATAGTGTTTAGGGACAGCTACTAGAATTGAAAGTGGATGGTGTTAGATGGCATGTGTTTGAGTGTATATGGACTGGAATATAGGCGTTTTAGGGGGGTGTACATGGGCTGTCATTTGGGACAGCCATGTAGCTATCTAGGGGGATGTCATGTACATGTTAGGACAGGTATAGGTGCCAACTAGTGACAGGTTACTAGGACTGAATTGGGACAGCCAATAAGGCTAAACTGGACAGCCAAATAGGGGGGGTTTGGGGACTATCATTGGGATAGCCACAAGCTTGAAATATGAACAGGTCACTAGGAGCTAATGGACTGGTTTTAGGCAGCAAGAGGCCATTGTCCTGCTGCTGTTAGCAGCATTGTTCCCCTCTCTAATAACTCATTCTCCACTTCTCAATCCCACATTCAAATGTCTCACAAACAAACTCTCAATAACCTTCCATTCAACATACATTCACTCCTTCTATACTAACACACATCTAACTACCACACCAAACTACCTCCCTTCCTTGGCCGAACCACTATATCTCACCCAAACACAATTATCACACTATTATATATATATATATATATATATATATATATATATATATATATATATATATATATATATATATATATATATATTTAATATATATATACATATATATATATATATATAGAGATAATAATATATATACCACCATATATATATACATATATAGATTTAATAACATGATACAATATGATACTGAGGAAAACACATCCCTAACACCTAAAAATCTGAGAATAAATATTAAAAGAATCATTAAATCAATATCTAATAAATCTACATGTGTCCAAATATGGGTTTTCCCACTAGGACACGATCCTACACATTGGACACCTCTACAAGTGTCCAAATGGACACAAAATGAACACAAATGGAGACACAACCATGGGGGTCATTCCTATGGGTCAAAATCAACCTAATGCATGAGAAGAATGAGAAAGAGAAAGGGATTTATACCTCCCGGTAGATCGAATCGAAGGAAAGGCCTCCCGATGCGCCACTGATACGTAGGAATCCCTAACGGACACGAACGAGCTCCGAATCCTCCCAAACTTGGGTAGCTTCCTCTTTGGTTTGAGTAGAGAAGGAAAGAAGAAGGTTGGGTGGAAAAATGGAAGGATTTGGTAGAGAAAAAGCTAGGGATTGCTCTCTAGAAATTTGGGGAAGAACAAGAGAGAGAATGGAAGAGGGGATAATGATGAATGGATCAAGCCCTATCCACACATTTGGCCGGCCATGAAGGGGCTAGGTGTCCATTTGTGGGATGCCTAAAATATCCCCTACACTAACCTATTAATTAAAACATTGGGTGGGTTTAAGTCGGGGGCTAGTTTAATCATTCCTAAAACACTAATCACACTAATCCTATCCTAATAAATTAGCCTAGTCACTAACTAAAATAATTAGCATGTGGGCCATGGCTAACTAGTGTGTGGGCCCACTAGAGTTAAAACTACCCCGGATCCCCGTTTCAAGTCGGATTGAACTGAAATTCGAACCCGACTCAATTAACCACAAAATAACATTATAAATAAATAAATAATTTCAAAAATATTCTAAAATAAAAAATGACAAAAATACCCCTATACTAGAAATGATAAATGAAATACCCTAATCACATGGCTAGGCTCTAGGTCACTTATCTCTAGGGTTACACTAGCAAAACACCAAATCACAAGTCATGATTTTAAATAGTTTTAAATGATTAAAAATTATATCATGATTTAAATATTATTAATAAAATATTAAAATTACAAATTTTAAAATTACCCTCATTTAGAAAACTGGGTGTTACATTATCCTTCCAAGTACATTATTTCATGCTATCTAATACAATGCAACTAACAGTCTGTTGATGATGATGAAGTGGTCAGACCCCCAATAGCAAGTACCACAAAGGAAACCAAAACTATGAACTAAAACCAGCATACAATCATAACAACACTAAAGTAAAGCAGTGAACGAGACATGAATAATAAACTGGTAGCACAATATATATGAAAAAAATTTAAAACATGTAAGGAATATAGCATATGAACATGTAAGATAAACTGGACATGTGAGTATGTAATGAAGCCAGGACATATAATCATATGGAACATGTATAGCATGTAAGTACTGAAAAGAACGACAAATGACAAGATAACTTAGAAACTATTCCGGAACCGAATTATAACCCGTAAACCCAAACAAGTACCGAGGTTGCAACCATTCTTCTGAATAAAACATAGCATCTATTCATTGTCGGAATAAGTAAGTAGGACAAGAGCCAGACAAGATAAGGCAAGACTATATATGATTGTACTCCATCCACCAATCACGGCCAAGCAATGAGTACAGCTTGATACATTAGCTAACTAGGGTTATCACAATCCTAATTACTACCATATGCATTTTTAGAAATTCGATCCGGTTGTCCGCCTTGTGGACTGTCCAACTTATCCAGGCCAAAGTCAATAAGAATAAATAGTTGATACATCGTCCGGGAGACAAATATATTCTATAGACATATAAAGGTGCAACACTAGATGGTGCATTGGAAGTGTGCTCATCATGACAGATAGCTCTAAATCCCATATACGGAATGGGGCCGAAACAAAGGGCATACAAGCAACCGAAAAATTCTCTGCTCCTAATGCATCTAGATAGTCAAGTTAGTTATTTATTCATTAACATTTTCATTCAAGATTCCAGGTGTGACATTCCGTAGAATCTATCCTAGATATGAGACATGCAAGACTAGACAATACAAGTAAGAAAGTGCATTATAACAAGCCACAACAAGACAAGATAAGACAAGATAGGTAATCGAGACTGGAGTCGCTATGACGAGCCACTGTATCATGACAAACATGTACAGTAATCAAGAGTATGCCATGGTGGGCCACTATCAGGTAGACTAGACATATACAAAAAATTCAGACATGCATGGCATGGGAGTAAAGTAAAGTAAAGCGAACAGTCATCTAAACAATGGCTTTTCTTTATCTACTACTCCTTTTCGCTCCTTTATATGTCAAAAATCAGACAAAGGGAGAAGAGAGCAGCAGCACTAGCAAGCGATAACTATTACAATCACTATCTTGTCATTCAGATTCTAAAGTAATATGGGTCGACCCAGTCACAAAATAACTTCCAACTCACAACACTCTTGATCATTCTCTGCTGCTTTTTCCATACAAACATTTTTTTTTTTTTTTCAAAATAAAGTTATGACATTACTTATTTAGAATTTTAGCATTGTAAGTCATGCATGTATTTACCGGTTACCTTTTTGTGTTGGGGCGTCCAAAATTTGAAGAAGTTCGGAAATTCGAAGTAGTCCACAAGGCTCATTTCAAGTCAAAATGGAAAAAAGATGCAGCACCGGTATACCGTTAGGCCAAACCGGTATATACCGAATTTTTCAGTACTTTTTTTTGGTGATGTCTGTCGTTAAGCACGGGACTTTGTATATATTGTGTTGCATGCGATTTGGACCCACTTTTCGCAATTTTTATACACACACTCGTCTTTGCCGTGGTTCGAGTCCGGAACCGTCCGCCTAGCCAAAAATGTTATACCTCTCCTTACTGACCATAAGAGCCAGTTGAGTTCGAAATTTTTCAGTACGTTAGTGTGCAAAATGTTAGCACTTATTCGTTGTACCGATGGCCCAAATCGATATATTGGTTGGAGCATTTTTTTTACGAGCGGACCAGATATCTTTGACTTATTTCCATTGTTCGGATTGCTACGGGCTTACAAAGTGTTGGGAGATGATTATATCAGCTTATTCTGACCTAAATGGAGGCTAAGGTAAAATAATATTCTTTGTAACTTTCAAGAGTAGGAGAGAGATGATTAGAAAGAGAGAGATCTTGGCAGTTACGAGGAGATATGTTCCAAGATATCCATGTTCTCAATATTGACAAAGCGGATCATCTTTGTGTTTTTATTTTCATGTAATTGTGTATCTTCATTATAATTAATTGTGGCAATTCGTTCTCGAATCATATTGAGAAGTTTGATAGGAGTTGATGTCACGTCACGGTTCCGCAGAACCGATCGTCCTCGCTAAGGCGTGATGCCGCACGAGCCTAGGTTGCGTTCGCGCAAGGCGGGTTCCATAACGGCCGATTACAGCAGCTTGCGACGGGGTCGTCACACAGAAGTCCCAAGCAGAGAAGTTGAATAACACAAAAACAACACAAGTATTCGAACAAAATCAAGTCTTTTTTATTGATAATGAAGTAAGATTACAAAGGCATGAAGCCAAGATTTATAATTCACTCAGGCTCATAATCTCTCTGAATACAATCTCCCAGCTTTCTCTCTCTCTCTCTCTCTCTCTCTCTCTCTTTCTCTCTCTCCCTCTCTCTCTCTCTCTCTTTTCTTAATTATAGTCGCTCATGTCCGAAGGCTTACAATTTTGCGGATGCTTCAGAAGGCATTGTCTATATATTATGTCCCGTATAGGTGGACTCTTCAATGTGGCCGCATGCCTCGAAACGCCAAGGAACTCAATGCCTCACCGCATCCAAGCGAGTTCTGCCTCGATGAGCAAGTACCTGTGACCTGCACATGCAAAATGTTGGATGGTCAGTACACAACCATATTGGTGGTGCGAGCTCTTCGTCCACCCATACAAAACGAACACGTTATTTTAGTTTGTACAACATATCCTTTTGGTTGTCTTTATAATCTTATCTTAGGATCAGTTTTAGGATATAGATGCCTGGCCTATTTGGTACACCAATGACATAGTGGTGCCATAGACTCCTTCGAGTAACATAATTGAGACAGTACCTCACCACTTAGTAACTTGTCCAAACTTTGTGCCGCCACAATGTGGTCAAGCCATGACTCTTACTTATCTTTTGTACCGCTCACTACACCAAATCAGGGCTTTTACGGCACACAATTTGTGCCATAAAATTAATTTTATAGCTCACAAGGTCGTGCCGTAAAAGCTCTAGCCGTAAAAGGGTACGAGTAATTACGGCGTGCAAAATTAGGCCGTAACTTAGAAATACATGCCGTAAATGAAGTTGTTAGAAAACTTCGGATCTTATTTATGGCCGAAAATGTAGGCCGTAAATACTAAACTTTTATGACTCAAATTAAGGGCCTTCAAAGCATTCAATTTCTTCAGTTTATGGCACACATAGCAAGCCGTGAATACTTAAAACAGAAATGTACAATCTCACATTAACAGCCCAAAATGCAGGTCGTAAGTGTTTTATTTTTGACTCAAAATGACGGCTATTAAAGGGTTGATGAGTTTCATTTTGTGACTCGCAACGCATGCCGTAATTATGATTTTTTTATAAAATAAATAAATAAATCCAGATTTGAATAGCTACAAATATAAAATTAATCAACCAAAATTAAATATGACTATAATCTGGTTCTCACAATATTTCCAACAAAAATCAAACTAACTGCACAAGAGTATTTTCTTCCAACAAGTTGGACTAAATCCACAAACATTAATAAGTTGACACAACATGATAGAATCTAACCAACGTCGCATACGAATGGTTTTACAGTCTCCCCGATAACTGCATCAAGACATTCGATGACCTCCAGGATTTTTCTTGGCATGCTTCTAAGACAGCAGGATTGACATGACAATGTCCACCCTCATTGATACAGTCTAGTGAGAAGAAGAGCCGACGCACGACTTCATTGAGCACTTCAGGCAAAAATCCTGAAGATATCTTTGGGGACTCATGAGACGGTCCTCATGGATACATGTCGTCATGTCTAATGCTAGCTACCAAATTCTGCATGGGCACAGGCCAACACTTAGATTGGGCGACATTCATCGCAAGTACCGACCAATCCAGGAAGCATGCAAAAGGCATTCATCTGATCAGACTCCAGGTCCTGAACACTGTAGATAGAGGGAGGCGCCCTCAAAACAATAGTGATTGTCGTAACAGCAGAGGGATATAATCCCTCGTCGTCAACATAAAGAAAGGAGAAGCAAAACAACCACCGACGGACTCGTCCAGGCGAAGGGACACCTACTCATTCACTAATAACCAAGTTGTCGACATCTTCAATGTCCTAATGAAGAATGATACACTCTAGTTGCCCAAGCCAAAGTGCCCAGACGAAGTGGGTAGGATAGACAATCTGAAGTGTTGCCTCTACCATCAGCTCATGGCCATACTACCAAGGATTGTTACATCCTAAAAGGGCAGATCAAACGGCTCATCGAATCGAAGGCTATTACCTTCGGCTTCGAAGAACACAGTGGCGGCCAACATGTTGTTGTTACAGTTCGACGATCTTCCCAGGGTCGAAGTCCAAGACGGAGTGGTCCCGATTCCCAAAGCCACGATGGAAATCGTCAACCTTCCACCGGCCCGCGACCATGAGGCCGAAATGACCCCAATCAAGATGGCGAGGTGCAAAACTATATGGGTGTACATCCAGATCTGGTGGATGAAATAGTTCAGCCTATGGTCCCTCCAGCCTCAAAACAGAAGAAGATGAAGCCCAGGCCATAACCTGTAGAATCTTCTTCTCAGTAAAGGAATACGCGAAGAATGCATTTAAAAGAAGAAACTTGCGGCTCCTCAATATGCCATGTCTCTTGATTAAGTTTCTTTTATAAAGCTTGAATATGAACAAATCCTTTTATAAGATGTCGAACACTCTACAAAATGTATGTCAGGATATTTTCTACTACGTCTATCATACATCTAGTAAAAATATTCACATCCTCACAAAAGAGACGACAGAGAGTTATGAAAAAGGAAATTTTGTTACATGTTCTAGTCACATATAAGAACTTTTTTCTACATGAAATCTTGCCGCAACTGGGATTCCAACACTTGCGTACCGCTTTCTCTAGAGGGTCAGCACGTTATAGGTCCTACTATGTAGCAATATAAACCCCTGAATTGTGTAATTTTGATTTTATTTTTTATTTAATATTATCTATATATATTTTATTTTATTTAGCTGTGTTGAGATAAATATTAAATATTTTAGGTAGCAAATATTTTCTAAATGTTATTTAAAAATGGTTTTTTTTACAAAGATAATAATAATAATTTTTAGGTTATTTAGAATTTATTTTTAGATTTTTAGGATTTTTTAGAAATATTATTTAGGTAGTTTCTTAAGAGATTTTTATTTAGGTTTATATTTTTTTTTAGGTTTATATTTTTTAGGTTTTTTTTTAGGTTTATATATATATATATATATATATATATTAAAAAAAAATATATATATATATATATATATATATATATATATATATATATATGAATAGAAAAAAAATATATATATGAATAGAAAAAAAAAGTGGAAAGAGTTTTTTTTTTTTTTTTTTGCTACTGTTCCAAGAACAGTAGCATCCTCTACCTGAGCCCCTCCCTTTTATTGATTAATCTTTATGGAAAAAAAAAACTACAACCCTACCCTGCACCTACCCCGGGCGACCCCGACCCGTCGTGTGCCTTCCGCTGGACTGCAGAACCCTAGCCGCCCTACCGCAGCGCCAACAACAGCAGCAACATCAACAGATGCAACATCAACAGTTTAGAGCCTACTTCGTGGTACGATTTCATCGCATTTTCTCGATCATTTTACGAACCAATTGAAAGTATTTTCACAACATAACCGATTTTGCTTCACTTCAAATAGTTTATTTTATTTTGCCTTGTGCGCGACGTGAATCGAGTTCCAAAATCGATAAAAAAAAAATTCAATTTTTGGATGTTAGAAACTGAGCCGGGACCCCTGTTTGAAGTCAATTTGCGACCAGTATATCATTAATTTTGGAAAATGACTTGAACAGAGTTTTAGACAACCTAACCGAGATCAAAACTCTATTTTTAGTTTTTATTCTAGATGCATATATTCTATTTAAATTTAGTTCCAAATTGGAGAAAAATATATATTTTTAAATGTTGAAAACCCCGATACGCAGTCCGTTCGAACAATCTGAGCGACTTGCATGTGAACCACTTGTATCGAAAGGTGCATATGGACTTCGTGCACATGTTGGATTTGACATAACTCTAATTGGTTGCATGTGCGCAATGAATTCGAGGCATATCCGTCAAAAATATCATATTTGCGACTTTACTGATTTTTTAATTACTTTGTGCATGCTCGTCACATCGGGACAAACTTCCTACCATGATTCTTATTGCTAATGTAGCCTAGTTTTTGCAAGCTTTATTCTTTTTCTTGAGCTTGTTCGAACATGTGTATTATAGGGCGGCCGACTGTATTATATAATGTTTATTCATGTTATTTATTTATTCTTTATGTGGATTGAGATATAGTAGACTAGGCACTTTAGACTTTTTACTCGACCGCCGGACAATTTATACGTATTTGAGTTGGGATGGTGTCCACTTGACACATAGCTGGCATGCTACCGCACCCTGGTCTTACGTATATTGAGATGGGGCATTACATATTTTTGTGGTGGTCCATGCAGGTCGAGAGCATATCGTATTGATTATGTTATTGTACTGAGCAAGCCTGCAATAGGTTAATATATTATGATCTCAATACACAATTGCTTAAAAATTCTTTTGATTTTATCTATCGCCTTTGAAACTTGTAATTGAAGTCGATCATCTTTCTTGACATCCTTATCTTTGGCTCCCACCTTCCCTTTTTCGGAAGGACGAATACTCGTGTTTGACGAATCCTTTGGATTTTATTTTATCATAGGATGGGAGGTAGTTGATAGAGTATTTTAAAAAGGGAATTATTATTTATGGTAGGAAGGGTTGGATAGATGCCTCTATTAGATAGACCGAGTAGATCGAATTGGCGGCATAAATTTTTTATAGATGACTTAATCCTAACTAAAGGCGCTAGAATAAATAGACTGCAGCTATTCTACTAATTACCTTTGTTGGATAGAGATGGAGTAGAGTACCTATGTTAGATAGAGACAGGTTAGAGGAATAACAAATTTTAATTTGATTTAGTAAGGAAGATATGATATATATTTTTATTTGTAATGATTAAAGCGATTTGAGGAAGCATATAGTAGAATTTTAAAGCTAGTACGGTTCCCTAATTAGAGTGTGATCCTTCACATGATAGACTATAGTTGGAAGAACTCGAGGGACTCGTTATGAATAGAAATAGTCAATAAGCACTGTACTTAAGATAGATATAAATCCTCATAGAAATTTTATGATTTCATCGAGGTGGAGGAATTTCCACTTGAAAAAAATAGAAATCATGAGAGTATGCATATGATAGGAAATGAAGTTACCTTGGTAGTAGCCTAAATGATCCTCACTATAACGAATACTACTCAATGATAGCGTTAGAATGAAATGTGATGACTCGATGTACCATAGTGCCAGCCTAAGGATATTTGGTGTAGAGTGGATAAGACTGTGTTAGGCTAGGCATGCATCTATATATAGTGGGAAGAGCCTCAAAATGACCTGTTAACAACCATGACTTGAAGAGTGACCCATAGGTAAGTTGTTGCCAAGATAGCATACATAAGCACCGCATATCGTTAACTCCCCCTTTACCTAGTAGGTAGGCGTAGAAGAGTTAGGCGCACTTGTAATTATGGGGCCCTAGCTAGTAACGATAGATTGTTAATCACATTGTTAAGGAGATTTGGTAGATAAACTATTAGGGTATGGCATAGAGTTTATGGACTGATTGAGAGTGGAATTGGAAATCTTGCATAAGTAGACTTATAGGCCGTAGACATGTTAAAACCCTTTATCGATATCGATAGTTAGAAATCCCAATGGGACTTAAGAACAAAAGATAAATCGTACTCTAGTAGGAGTAGGAGCTCATTATCTTCGGACTAATTTATCACCCGAAGTCCAAGATCGTTCTAGCAACTCAAAGAATAATTTGTCATCGACTGTACCGCTATCCTTCCCATTGTGAATGGTTGTCCTAATCTGGAATCACTATCTCATGATTTACAATGACCAATTGTTCTACTTATACAATTGGGTATAATCTTTATTCCTTTCCTAAGTCGTGCCATAATGAAAAGAAATATTTTCGCTGTTATACCTCCATATGGTTAATAACCAAATCACAATAGGTACAAGTTCTTTCCTACTCAAATTTTCTTGACTTAGTCACTTTGACTTGACTCTTCCTATGCCTAGTCGTAATTGACCTCTTCTGAAATTAAAATTCCTTCTTCCTTTTTACACCTTGCTAGGATGGATGGATTGTCAGCCATTCTCAAATTTTAGGATTTCCTAAGATTATTGAGTGATGGGAATATATTGGTTCCTATTAAGGTAATAACTCAGTGATTCATAATGCCCATTTTCTACTCAAACCAATTGATACCATTACCATGACTTTGCTATTGGAAGTACAAAAATATCCTTTTTCTTCCAACAAATTTTACACTCACGATAGACGAGCCACTCTACACGGATGACATATATGTTCGACCCAAATACACCTTCATGTGCTCCATTTTAATTACACAACGTTCATGACCCATTTTTACTTAGAACAAATATTAGATGCCCATTCTCGTTCAATTTGGTTTTAACCATGCAATATCAACCCATTCCCACAAACAAATTAAATACCCATGATCCATAGCAGACACACAACACCCATGACATCTGTATCCTACTCAAACAAGCCCCTACATAATCTAATAACTTAGTGGTTCATAACGTCCATCCTCTATTCAGATAGCTTGATGTCTTCTGTAACCTTCGTTTACCAAATTTCTAGATTTTTTTCTAATTTTTAGATTTTCTATTTTTTGAACTTTTCCTAAATCTTTGAAATCGTATAATTTTAATATTGAGAATACAATTTCGATCGTAATTGGCTATCGATATTTTATTAGGACATTGGTTTTGGTAAAACTATTATATACGAGATTTTATCATAAATGATTTTAGCGCATTTTCATGAACCCATCACCATCTCCACCATTACATACAAAATGAACCAAAAACATTAAGCACTATACTATGTTTATGAATCATTTATTAAACATTCAAAAAATTAACCCAAAATATTTTCCATCATAAGAGTCGTCGTCCATCATTTGTTAAGTAAATCCAAAATACCTTTGAAGGACTTGCAAATGAAGAAGTCATGCCATTATATTAGCAAATGAGGAATCCTTGTCCAAATCAGGAATCCTTGTCGGAGAGATAAGAGGAAATACGACGGCGGCTAATATTGAAGTAACAATGATAGAAGATAAAGATAACTCTATTTGCCTTAAAAGAATTATCAAATTGTAGACTGAACACATGTCCACCACTTGTCATACTATATCCTTGTTCTCTATGTTTTTATCTAATTCCATAAACCATCAAGATACTTGAAATAAGGTCAGTAATTAAGAAAATTATAATTAATTCTTGTGCAACAATCAAAGTTACAAGGCTTATTTTTAATTTGATACCCTAAACTATTTCAGTTTTCAACTTGATATCTTAAAACTTTTATATGCATCAACTTGATACCATAAAAAAAAAATTACCTTCGCTCCTCTCTCTCTCTCTCTCTCTCTCTCTCTCTCTCTCTTCCCCTCCAGGCTGCCACCCTCCTCCTACCACCCTCCGGGCTGCCCCCTCCCACCGCTCCACAAGTTGCCCCCACCGCGCCCCCTCCCCTCTTTCTACCGCCCGCCTCGGCTCCCCCCTTCCTCCATCGTTGTTATTGCCACTGCAACTAGTGCCCACCCCACCCCCACCTCTCTTTCTCTCTCTCTCTCTCTCTCTCTCTCTCTCTCTCTCTCCACCGACGCGCGCTACCGCACGCCGTCGCCATCGTCGGAGAGGGGGGGCATCATCACTGAGAGACGGGGGAGAGAGGGGGCATTGCCACAGAAAAAGGGGGACATCGACGGAGAGAGAGAGAGAGAGAGAGAGAGAGAGAGGAGAGAGAGGGCATCGTCAGAGAGAGGGGGAAAAGAGGGGGCAGGGCTAGTTTTCGAAAAAAGAAATTTAAAAAAATCAATAGTTGTTGATATTAAGTTGTTGAGTAAAAAAAGTTTATGATATTAAGTTGAAAAACAATGGTAGTTGAAGGTATCAAGTTACAAATTAGCCTTGAAAGAATAAAGAACAATTATTACGCAAATTTCATCTAATACTTCTTGGTGTCCAAGTCACTATGTAAGGAAAAAAAATGTTTTAATGACACTCGATGAGTGTACATTTTTATTGACTTTTCATGATATTTTTTAGTATTTTCTAGAGGGAGCATGTTGCACTACAAAAATGCTATTAAAAATATTGTTCAAATATTGTTCTATAATTATACAACAATTTTGACTTTCAGCGACACGACAAAACTGTCATATAATAACTTCTACGACAACAATTGTTTGATACAACAAACCTATAGTAAAATGCATTACTATTATACTATTTTTCTCTTTTGCCAGGATATCCGGCCCCTGGTTATCACAAGGAGAAGTTTATGAAGATCGACGATGAACAGATGTTGAAAGAAATCATGGTAGCCGAATAAGGAATGCTGGACATTGGTTTTCGATCGTGCCTGTTCTATTTCGTGGTTATATAGAAGACCGATAGCTCATGTACTGTAGAATCTAGCATAGAGTATGAACTCGAAGACGACACCACCGCTCCTCTCGCCGCCGTAGCAAAAGCCATTTCCAAGTACCTGTTGGAGAAGAAGAAAACCAATCATGCCTAACAAGCTGGTTATGATGCTCTGAGCATTTTGTATGATAATAATGCTTCTTTGTATTAGCAGTTTCATCAGTATTACTAGAAAATAAATTCTATGTAAACATAAATTATTTACAAAGATTGCAACTCGATCAGATATATTATGGCTACTCATAGTCACAAGTTCATCGGAAATTACCACGACAAAACAGTATATATCCCAAGTTTTCATAGTGACAATTTTTCACATATGAACAAAAATAAAATGGGCATTCCGAGAATTGAACTCGGGACCTCTCGCACCCTAAGCGAGAATCATACCACAAGACCAAATTCTCACGTTGTTTTAGCGGTGCAGTTTTTTCTATTTGGCTAAATATATTACTATTAATCCAACATTAAAAAACTTGGTACGAACCCACAAAAAAAAAAGAAAAATTATGGCTTCGCCCGGGTTCGAACCGGAGACCTTCAGTGTGTTAGACTGACGTGATAACCAACTACACCACGAAACCACGTTGTCAAAAGTGGTTATAAATATTATGTAATTGATGGATATGGAAGGGAGACATGGTACGCAAAATTTATTGGAAAGAATAATAGACTAATACATTCGTCCGGTCGGTCTGACAAAAATTAAACAGGTTGGCAAATGTACAATTAGGTTGAGAACATATCTTATCTAATAATTGATCTTACTATTTTTTGCATAGACACAAACCATAACAGAAATATTTATCTTTTTTTGTCCAAAGTGAATCAGCGCGTCTATGTGGATCGAGAGGAGAACCACGATTTAAATCGCGGTGCCATGTGTCCCCTTCTAAACCAAAATTAAAATATAGCCTCAGTCCTGACCGACGGTACACTGATAGTATACCGCTGGGATACTAAGTCGAAAAATTAAAACAAGCAGCAAAATAAAAGCGAAACTGAAAATTTTCCTACAGCGGAGATACATCGGTGGTGTGCTCTGCCTATTTGCACTCTAGTTCATGTGCTTTCTTATCTTATATGAAAAAGAGAACTCTCCACTTGTGTCCAGTTTTGTTAGAATGTCGAATGCCATGACAAATTTTTTTGTTTTTTAATTGGAATGTAAAATTTTATTAATATTAACTATTAATTTATAATAAGTTAAATAACTAATATAATTACTTAGTTTTATCAATTTATCTAATAAAATATTAATATTTATTTACCACCCAACATGTTAAAACCTAAATACAATATTCATATTATTAATATTACTTATTTTATAAGTTTAGCAGAATAGAATATTTAATAAGTTAAATAATTAGATATACCAATATTATTTAATTTTTACTATTATAATGTGGATTGGAAACGACTCAACAATGACCAATCTAAACCGTATGTATATCCTTCATTAATTAATAAAAATCAAAAATCTTTATAACTATCACGTATGTATCTCCTAACGTAGTTAAGAAAAAAGTATATTAAAATTCTAAAATTCTTCTAATTACCTGAGCATATAATAAATTTTAAAATATATTAAAAATATATTCAATATTTAAATTATATTTAAACAAAGTACATGGTATTATCCAACTAAACACATATCCAAAATTCTAAATATATAACTATAACAAATCATAATTAAAATATATTCAAATCATATTTAAAATATTTTTATATAATTTAATTTTTTATCTAACTTTTAACAATATTATAATTTAATTTTACGTGCAACGCAAGTGAACGTGACTTGTACATTACAATTACTTGTTAAAATATTTGGTAATATCAATTCTTAGTATTTAAATTTAATAAATAAATATTTAGTATTTATAAATAATTATTAATAGAAAACTTTCTATTAACAAAATTAGGTTAAAATTCGAGGGAGGACGTAAAGTTTTGAGAATTAGATGGAGAACTCGCCAAACCATCTAGCGTTTCTATTGGGTTTTTTTTATAAATGGAAATGCCAAACGGTATGGCATTTATGCAGCAAAATACTGAACGAAAATGCAAGAAGGGTCTGGCATTTTGTGGCGAAAATGCTAGACAATCTGGTGTTTTTGTAGCACGCATTTTTGCAATTTCTCCTATGACAAGTTTTTGCAGACTTAATAAGTCAAAATATAAAATAAAGAAAAATTGAGAAGAAAAAACCTAAGTCTCACACTCTTATCGTTTGAAATGGGTTGCTTCCACGGACAGCAACAGATCGATCTTCACTGGATCCGAATAACATAGTTCTACGAGAGAATGATGTTATACATTTTATTATAGTTCAACAGTAGAAAAATGGAGTTTATTTACATACTCATTTTCCACATCTTGCAAGGACACACTGTTTCCTTGACCTCCGTTAATATCGTAGGGTATCGATGGTGCCAACACTCTCAAGTTAACAGCTAATCGGATCAATGACTAGGGACATACAAATAAGTTAGGGTTCAAGACATCTCGACATTATCCTTAAAAATAGATTATCTGGTTTTATATATAAAAAAAGATAAAAATACAAAAGTGTTTGAAGGGATACTAGATATCGTAGAATAGTATATTTCTTCTTGTTATTTCATTATATGGCAAGGGCCATATATATAGGGATAAGGGGCAACTCAAGAGTCATGAGTTACATGATCCTAAGGGTCATGTGTAACTCATGACATAATGGTGAATAGTAAGGGTTTCACAACACTCCCCCTTATTCATCCATTTCCTTGGATCCACTTATGAAATACTTCAGGATTCAATAAGCTAATGGGGTGGATACTGCTGGATCCAGAGTAAACTTGGTTTGCCTCGTTAAAACCTTGGCTGTGGAAAATCCAGTGGAAAAAACCATCAGTCCTAAGGAAGAAGAGTACAATCCTATTGTTTTACTCCCCCTGATCTATACAAGCTTCAGGCTTGCAGGTCTTTTAGTTGCCTCATCCCTGTTCCTCTTACAAGCTTTACAAAAGTACATCGTGGCAGTGTTTTGGTAAACAAATCTGCTAAGTTATTACAAGATTGAATTTGTTGTATTTTGACTTGTTCCTTCTCTTGAAGGTCGTGCGTCCAGAAGAATTTGGGGGATATGTGCTTCGTCTTGTCATTCTTTATGTATCCTTTCTGAAGTTGAGCTACGCATGCTGCATTATCTTCAAAAAGGGTAGTAGGCTCAAGTTCACCAGTCTTCAGGCCAGTAGATGCCAAAATGTGCTGAATGACGGAGCGAAGCCAAACACACTCCTTGCTTGTTTCATGGATTGCCAGGAGTTCAGAATGGTTGGATGAGATAGCCATACTGGTCTGTTTGACGGACCTCCAGGAGATAGTCGTACCACTGAAAGTAAACACAAATCCAGTTTGTGATTTCTCTGTGTGGGGATCTGATCTATAACCTGCATCTGAATAACCAAGTAAAGTGGAAGACCCACTATTCGGGTAATATAGTCCTAGGTCTATAGACCCTTGGAGGTAGCGCAGAAGATGCTTCACTCCATTCCAGTGGCGCTTTGTGGGCGCTGCACTGTATCTGGCTAATAAGTTAACTGAAAATGCTATATCAGGACGCATACAGTTACCTATATAGAGTAGTGCCCCAATGGCACTTAGGTAAGGTACTTCAGGACCTAATGATTCCTCTCCCTCTTCTAGTGGACGGAAAGGGTCCATCTTTACGTCCAATGATCGAACGACCATTAGTGTACTAAGGGGATGACATTTATCCATGTGGAATTGTTTAAGTAATCTTCGTGTATATGTAGATTGGTGTAACAGGATACCACCCTTTAGGTGTTCGATCTGTAAGCCAAGACAATACTTTGTTTTCTTTAGGTCTTTCATTTCAAAAGTTGTCTTAAGGCTTTCAGATATCTCAGTGATCTCTGTAGGAGATCCAATGAGATTTAAGTCGTCTACATAAACAGCGACTATAACAAATCACGTTCCCGATCTTTTTATAAAGATACACGGGCAGACTTTATCATTAGTAAATCCTTGCGTAGCAAGAAACTCACTTAGTCTGTTGTACCATATTTTTTCTGATTGTTTTAAGACCGTACAATGATCTTTGTAACCTTACAGAATAGGTGTCCCGAGGTCTATCTATTTTCTCTGGTGAAATTTTATATCCTTCAGGAAGTTTCATATAGATATCTTTATCTATATTACCATAAAGATATGCAGTCACAACGTCCATAAGCTGCATTTCTAGGCTTTTCAGAGAAGAGAGACTGATCAGGAATCTGAAGGTATTCCCATCCATGACCGGAGAATATGTTTCTTCATAATCTATTCCCGGTTTCTGGGAGAAACCTTGTGCTACAAGGCGTGCTTTGTAGCGCACAACTATGTTGTGTTCATTTCTTTTTCTTGTGAAGATCCATTTATATCCTACAGGTTTTACACCTTCAGGTGTTTGGACTACTGGTCCAAAGACTTCGCGTTTCAAGAGTGAGTCCAGCTCTACTCCTATTGCTTCGTTCCACTTTGGCCAATCGCCTCTGCGTTTACATTCCGCTAGAGACCGTGGATCGATGTCATCGTCATTTTCAGTGACGTGAACGGCAATATTGAACGTAAAATCGTCGTCGACGACTGTACTTTTTCTGTTCAGTACCTCTCCAGTACGTACATAATTTAATAATATTTTTCCTGTTTGTTCCTCTTCAGGGGAAACTAGGAGGGGAGAGGTAGCTGATCTGAGCTCAGCATCATGTGTTGGGATCTTCTTAATTTCTCCAGGGTTTTTTCTTTTACGAGGGACTTTGTCTCTCGAACTTGGTGGGCGTCCTCTTTTTTAATTGAGGCATTGCCATTTCTGCTGCCGGCGGATTGCATCCATCTTTGGGGATGTCAATCCTAGCTGGCGTGTTGACAGCAGGGACGTGTGATCTGACAATCTTCTGGTTGTCAGTAAATGTAGCCGGAAGTAGATGTACAGTGTTCTGAAGATGTAATATCTTCAGGATCTCATCTTCACATTGACTTGTACGCGGATCAAAATGAGACAAAGTTTTTGTGTCCCAAGAAATTGTCTTAGAAGCTTCTGGCTTCTTAGACTGTGTGCCCAGTTTAGGAAATAATCCTTCATCAAACTCACAGTCATCAAGACGTGCCTTAAATACGTCATCCGTCAGGGGTTCTAGGTATCTAATTATAGAGGGTGAGTCAAACCCAACATAGATACCTAATCGACGTTGTGGACCCATTTTGGTCCTCTGTGGGGGAGCAATGGGGACGTTAACAGCACAACCAAAAACTCTCAAATGAGAGATATTTGGAGGTGAACCATAAGCGAGATGCATCGGAGATAGAATATGACCCCCAGAAGGCCGTATTCTAATAAGTGATGCGGCATGCAATATAGCATGACCCCAAGCTTCCACAGTCAACTGTGACTGCATCAACAATGGACGAGCAATCCATTGTAATCTTTTAATAAGAGATTCTGCTAACCCGTTCTGGGTGTGAACATGAGCTACAGGATGTTCAACTTCGAGGCCAGTTGCTTGGCAATAGTCTTGAAAAACCTGTGAAGTAAATTCATCCGCATTATCAAGTCTTAATTTTTTGATATGGTTATCGGGGAAATTAGCCCGCAACTTAATTATTTGTGCCAATAGCTTAGAAAAAGCTAAGTTGCGGGGGGACAAAAGGCACACATAAGACCATTTAGTAGATGCATTGATAAGTACCATAAAGTACCTAAATGGACCACTTGCGGGGTGTATAGGTCCGCAAATGTCTCCATAAATTCTCTCTAAGAAGCTAGGAGACTCTAGTCCCACTTTCAAAAGGGATGGTCTCGTTATAATTTTGCCTTGAAAGCAAGGTAGACACGAGTAATCATGCTTCTGAAGAATCTTCAGGTTCTGCAGGTTGTGTCCAGTGGATTGGCTTATGATTCGTTTCATCATAGCTGATCCTGGGTGACCCAGTCTATTATGCCAAAGTTTAAATTTTGGCGATGAATGACACTTCTGGTGCACAATCATGTTAGCTTCTGTTGATTGAATATGAGTATGATAGAGACCCGACGGGAGTCCCTTGAATCGTTCTAATATTGTTTTTGAACCATCTTTTAGACGAGTAACATACAGATATTCTGCCTCATTTATTTTATTTGTTTCTAAGTAATATCCGTTTAAACGAATGTCCTTGAAACTTATGAGGTTCCTATTTGATTTAGGAGAGAATAGTGCATCTTTTATTATTAGTCTTGTTTTATTTGGGAGCAATATAATTGCTTCACCAGATCCTTCTATTATGTTTGATAGTCCTGATATCGTAATAACGGGACCGTCATAATCATATAAGCTATAAAAATAACTTTTTTCTCGAAGGATTGTGTGGGTCGAGGCGCTGTCCACAAGGCATTCACACTTCATCTATAGATCAATAAAAAAACAACAACAAACAATCGTAATTAAAACAACGATTTTGAAATAAAATTTTTTTTTTAAAAAAATTCTTTTATATCGATCGACGGGCCGATATAGAGAGGTCAATAAGTTGCTTGCAAAAATGCATAATTTATAATAAAAGAGAAGCATAATATGAAAATGCGGCAACAAGTTTTTAAAAGCATGAAATAAGATAGTGGTTCTAGTCGAGTAGGTCGTCGTTCTCGAAGTCTTCCGCCGAGAACTGAGTAGACGGCTGCTTTTCTACCAGATTTGTTTCAACTTGAGACTTCTGGCTTGCTTGATACAGATCTTGTAGATGTCGCGGGGTGCGACAGTTTCTGGACCAGTGTCCAGTCATGCCACATTTGTGGCATTTGTCCTTCTAATTTTTCTTGGGAATGGACATCAGTTCTATGGTCTTCTTCCACTTCTTCTTTGCCCCACTTTTGCTGCTCTGGGGATGAAAGTTGTTCTGGGGTGGACTTCTGGCCGGCCTCTTATGGGCATTCCCCATGTTAGATTTGCCCTTATTTTTCTTCTGCTTCTTGGAAGAAAAATGAGCTTCTGGGAGTGGAGCTGAGCCTGCAGGGCGTAGGTTATGAGTGGCCAAGAGAAGTTCTCTGTTTTGCTCTGCCATCGTCAGGGTGGAGTGCAATTCAGAGTACTTTTTGAACTTTCGTTCACGGTACTGTTGCATGAGGATTGCGTCCTTCTCGTGGAAGGATGTATAAGTTTTTTCCAACATGCGATACTCCGAGATTTCTTCACCACACAACTTTAGACGTGAGGTGATATTATGGAGAGCTGAGTTGTACTCAGCTACGGACTTAAAGTCCTGAAGTCGAAGGTTTTCCCACTCATACCTTGCACATGGGAGGATTACATCTTTTTGATGTTTATAGCGGTCCTCCAGTGTAGTCCACAATTCCTTTGGGTCTTCTACAGTGAGGTATTCGGCCTTCAGGATCCGATCAATGTGTCTCCTGATGTAGATAATGGCTTTCGCCTTATCTATATCAGAGAAGTTCACTGTAGAAATAACCACAGCAGTGTCTGCTGTATTTCCCGTACCAGTGGCCGGAGTCGATGGAAGAGGAGTTGAAATTGTGGCTAATAAGCCCTGGGCACGTAAGTGGAACTTCAGGTCCACATGCCAGCTCAAATAATTTTTTCCAGCAGTATCTAGTACTTCGAAATCGACACTCGCTATTTTGGCCATTTTATCTATCATGTGAAATGCGTGCATAAATTAAAATTAAATATTTATGCATAATCATAAATGTTACAGAGCTCATAATAAAAATACCACGGTGCTTAATAAAACAGTTCAGTCCAGAAGCTAATATGCAATCTGTCAATATTACAGTAAGTAATTTTTTTTCCAATGAGATGTACACAGAACAGTAAGTAGTAATGAGTACACAAGCAAGTAACAAAAATTGTTGTACAAAATAGTAACAATTGGTTTAACAGCAAGGCAATTTGTTCAACAACAAGTTGGTCTAACAATAAGTCAATCTGTTGTACAGTGAACAATATTTGTTTTAATAAGAAGCAAATTTGTTTTGAACGTTAGCAATATAAAGAATATCACTCTTAGATTGTTAGATATATATATTGCTAATTTTCATTCAAACAATTAATTTGTAAAAAAAAAAATTTAAGAAGTGTTACCAGCCTCTGGTCGGATCGACTAGGGAAAAAGGAAGGATGACGTCGAGATCTGGACGTCGATTCTCCTTGCTTCAACAATCATGCTGATAACGTGTTTAAAGGGATACTAGATATCGTAGAATAGTATATTTCTTCTTGTTATTTCATCATATGGCAAGAACCATATATATAGGGATAAGGGGCAACCCAAGGGTCATGAGTTACATGATCCTAAGGGTCATGTGTAACTCATGACATAATGGTGAATAGTAAGGGTTTCACAACAAAAAGCATATAAGAAAATAAATGAACAATAGATGAAGTGATAGACTTTTACTGTAAAAACTAATTTGTTAGGTGAAATTGTGAAAAGGCTATTGTCGGTTTTGTCACGAAAATTAATATGGTTTGTCAGATCTACATGAAAACAAGAAAGTGTGAATTTGTTCATTTTCAATATGCAAAATATTATCTATCCATACTAAAAATTCAATTTAAAGACAAAAATTAGTATAAAATTCAAAAACATACACATTTCACTTTGTAGATTGAAAAAATTACTTCCTGTACTAGATAGAAAAACTAGTATAAAATATTATCTGTCCAAACATTGGACTCGGTCTTGGAAAGAAAAACATAGAAGGAGAATCAATTAACAGACTGGAGACTTTAGATCCCAAATTTTAGCAAGTGAGCAAAAGTGGAGTTGGGCACTAACTATGAATAAACAAGCACGTTTCCAGCATATTTTTTAATCAGCACGACTATGTTTTCCACAGATTTGGACCACGATCCTGGCCTGCGAGCCATGTGTCGCCTGTCCACTGGAGTGCGGGTACAAATTCCGTGAGGGTGGGCCCGATGCGTGCCGAGGGGGCCAATGGCTGGGGGGTAATATGTCGGCATGTGGTCACGTACGGTCATCCTCTCGGACAAATTAAGAATTTTCTTTTTTAGTACTTCAATTTAATAAATAAATTAATAGTATTTATAGATAATTATAAACAAAAGACATGGGCCCGATGCGTGCCGAGGGGGCCAGTGGCTGGGGGGTGATACGTCGGCATGCGGTCACGCACGGTCATCCTCTCGGACAAATTAGGAATTTTCTTTTTTAGTACTTCAATTTAAGAAATAAATTAATAGTATTTATAGATAATTATAAACAAAAGACATGGGCCCGATGCGTGCCGAAGGGGCCAATGGCTGGGGGGTGATACGTCGGCATGCGGTCACGCACGGTCATCCTCACGGACAAATTAGGAATTTTATTTTTTTAGTACTTCAATTTAATAAATAAATTAATAGTATTTATAGATAATTATAAACAAAAGACTTTCTACAGAAAACAATATTAGGTAAAATTTGATGGTGGATGCAAAGTTTTTGAAAATTAGATAGAGAGATTCAACTCTCCAAACCATCTAAAATCTTCACTGATTTTTTTTTATCAATAGAAACGCCAGATGATCTAGCATTTCCATGACAAAAATGCTGTAAGATCTTGCATTTTTGTGACAAAAATGTCAGGGAGTCTGGTATTTTGAAACAAAAATGGCAAACAATTCCGAGTTTTCATAGTATGCATTTTTGCAATTTCTCATATGATAGTAGACTTAATAAGCCAAAAAAATAAAATTATAAACAAAAATTGAGAAAGAAAAAAAAAAAACTAACTCTCACCCTTGTTGACTGAAATGGGCTACTTCCGTGGACAACGACATATCAATCTTCACTAGATGAATAAACCTAGTTTTACAAGAGAATGATGCTGTATATTTTCTCACAACCCAACCATAAAACAGCTTGAGTTTATATACATACTCCTTCCCCACATCTTGCAAGGACGCGATCTCCACTTGACCTTCCCTTAACAGAACCAGAAATATAGTAGAGGATCGATAGTGCCATTGTTCCCAAGTTGAGAGCTAATTGGATCATTGACTAGGGACATACAAATAAGTTAGGATTCAAGACATGTCTCAACATTATCCCTGAAAACTGATTATCTTATTTTATATAAAAATATTAAAAAAAAGTACAAAAGTAAATAAGAAGAAATGAAAATTAATAGATAGGGAGTGATAGATTTTAACTGCAAAAACTAATTTGTTAGGTGGAATTGTAAAAATGCT
This sequence comes from Iris pallida, assembly GCA_029216955.1. Taxonomy (NCBI): domain Eukaryota; kingdom Viridiplantae; phylum Streptophyta; class Magnoliopsida; order Asparagales; family Iridaceae; genus Iris; species Iris pallida. The sequence continues at coordinate 8,066,160 of JANAVB010031619.1, forward strand.
ACTTACATTTTTGTCACGAAAAAGTCAGACGATTTGTCGTATCAACATCAAAATACGAAAACATGAATTTATCCACTTCCAACATATAAAATATTATCGATCTAGATATTATAAATCAATTTTATGAGACAAGAACTAACATAAAATTTAAAAATATACACATTTCACTTTCAGTACAGAAAGGATTACCTCCCTACATCCTTTCCCTTGCAAATATCCAAACATGGACTGTGTCTTGGAAAAGAACATGAAGGAATAATCAATTAACGGACTGAATCATGTGAGCGAAAAGTTGATTTGGTCACTTACTATGAATAAACAAGCACTTTCAGCATGTTTTTCTTTGTGATGTTTGGCTTATCGTTTTGAATTTTTTGTCCGTACTGTATTGTACTTTTTAGACCCATTGTCTTTCAACTTTTATCATAAATAAAAGGAATAATAAGCTCCCGTGACTTGATCAACTGATTTTTTGCCACTCAACTAGAACTTTTATGCCTCTTCCTATTGACCACAAGGATCACTCGGGTTCAGGGCCGGCCCACGGGGTCAGGTTGTCCTATCTAGAGCTAGATTTGGTTGTCCCTTGATCCTTATTGTAGGTCAATCCTGCAGGATCACCCATAATCCCGACCTATATTGGATCATGCTAAGTTTGGGGTTTGCCCAAGCAGAGTAGGCACTACAAAAATAAGTCATATTAGCGACGCTAAAGGACATCGCTAAACAGCAGAAAAATGGCGCTAATTCTTATTAGCGACGAAATTAGCGACGAAAAGACCATGTAGCGTAATACATGGTCGCTAACTAGAAATCCGTTGCTGTTCGTCGCTATAGCGACGTACTTCTGCGACTCTAAACGTCGTTAGAATTTTATTTGTCTAGTGACGTTTGCCGACATCATATTGCTAATTAGCTACGTAACAAGTCATTGCTAATTGTCGCTGACAGTACAACGTGTAGCGACGTAATCAGCGACGTTTACTCTAACAATTTTAGTTTGCCACGTCAGTTTTTTGCGACATATTGCGACAATCAACGACGGTTTCCGACAGGCTAGCGATGTGCTGATATGTACATAGCGACGTTGGCTGACTATTTTTGCTGACATGTCCCACTTGCCACGTCAGTTCAGTAGCGACGAATAGCGACATTCAGCGACATACTGGTTTCAGGTTAGCGACGTTCAGATACACATCAGCGACGTAAAGTTTTGTCGCTAAGCGTCGCCAAATTCTACAAAAAAAAAAAGGATTCTGATTGGTTTTTCTATATAGCATCGTACCCGCATTTTAAATGACAGTTTACAAATAATAGACCCGGAGCAATCCTCTGTAGAATTTTTTGGGTTCGTCGACCCCTTCGCTGGAACACTCAACACTAGTAAACCAATATAGAGACAAATGATAAAAATGCACTACCAATAATCAAATAAATAGAATTTGTCGATCCGAAAAACAGAAAATAGCCAGATGGATACAAATCCATAATGGCTATAAAAAGAGTTCATCCAATAATGTTCAACATAACACAAATTGTCACTAGTATAAAATAAATACATAAAGACCCAACAATGGGTGAGCAACACAACAAATAAAAATAAGTCTAATAAAGGACTATGCCTAGTCGGAAGGAGGAAAAGGAAGTCCACGCATCTGGGACAACATGAACCTATACTACGCCGGGGTCAGCATCACCGGTGACGACTCATCAGTAGAAGAAGAAAGAGGCAGTAGAACCGATACAGTCGGTATGGATGACGACGTACGACCAGGAAGTGTCTGCTCCATGGCTAACAGTCTGGAGTTGGTGGAATCCATAACATCCGCCAGCCTCGAAACCTGATCGCCCATGGTCACCTGCGACCCCAACAACGCATGAATGGCAAGATCCGTCCTCTCCCGCACCGCCTGAACGACACGACCCGTCCTCTCGCCCGCCTCTCTAATGGTGCGCTCGAGCATATCAAATCGTACGGTAAGCATCGCATCGTCCATCTGTTGCTCCGTAATCCTCTACAACAGCTCGTCACGCAGCTCAGTAAGCTGGCGACGGAGTTCCTCCACTCAGACCGACTACTGTAAGGGTTGTAAGGAATCCACACTGGCAGAGGGGGCCCTGGATGACTGCGTCGCTACAAAGGCGCCGTAGTATCCCGTACTGTAGTATGTAACCCTCTGAAGACCACCAACGACGTTCATCCAGAGCTCGTCCAACGTTCGAGCCGGAGGGGACTGCGAGAAAGTACCAGCCCCTCCCTCCCCGTATGCACTAGTAATCTCACGCTCTAGCCTAAGCTACTAATCCTAGAAAAGTATGTATCTCGATAAGCATAATATTTACTACCAACCTAGTTGTTCCACGTCTATGGATATATATTGCATATTTCTTAAGTTATACTAAAATTAGTGACACGTAAAGTAATACTTACATAGCTCTGTGTGGTCCGATCATCGATAAGCTTTCCGTCCTTCCGATGGGTGGCAAGGAAGACGGTCACCATGTTGGCGTCCTCACCCCTCTTTATCAGTTATAATAATTTGTTTGTCATTGAAATTAAATATTTTATTCCTACTTTCATTAAAATAATAAACTACATTAAAACATATACCAGGCGACAGAAATGTTCCGTTATGGGATTAGAGCCACCACACCACTTTCCTGCCCTCATCCTAGCCGCCTTCACCTTCTCCGACCGTTTCTTGTACCTAGGAGCGTCGAATCTAGCCTTCATCGTAGCCCACTGTTCGGGCGTGATCCAACCTTGGATCGATTTTTCGGAGCGGTCTCGAGCCTTCTGGTTGTCGATTGCATCTCGGATCAACTTGGCAGCAACGGCAGAAATTTTTTTTCGATCATTTCAGCCCGGTGTGGTGGATAAAAATATATTTTCTACAAGAATTAAATTAGTTAGTTATATAATATGCATAAAAGATGATTTATACTAAAAGCAACATACTTTAGTTACCTTGAAGTGGGTAAACCAGAATGCCTTCCTCTCGTCTGAGGCATCCGAGTAGTTGATCCAAGGGCCCCCGTATTTGGACCTCAAAAATAGACCCAATGCCCTCTGAACTGATAGGGCACAATATCTACACAACGATAATTAAATTCATGAATATATAAATATAAGTATAAATAAATGTTAACTAATTAAGTTACTTTGTAGGCCCGTCGGACCAAATCTCCATCCTCGCCTTGTCCGGAGGGGCGCATGGGGATCGCTCGGATCATATGGAGCCGGCATAGGTGCAACATCCTCCACCCGCTTCTCCGTCTCCATAATGCCGTCCACAGCAGGAATACTGGATGGGCTAGGATTAGGCCTGGAACTGTCCGTCCCAGGAGTACTGCCACGTACCACCGATCCACTCAGAGATCTAAGTGGTTGGTACACTGGAGTACTAGGAGATGAGGATCCGAAACCATCATCCAGAGTACCACTCCGTCCACCGGTGGAATCTCTACCGCCACTTGATGCTCCTCTACCAGTAGAACCTCTACCGGTATGGGATGCACCGGGGTACGATCCTCTTCGTCCTGCCATACCTGATTAAAAATAAATTTAATACATATTCTAAATCAAATATGATGCATTTAGCATATCACAGTTTATAAAAAAATAGACCCGGAGCAACCCTTCATTGAATTTGTAGATAATAATCATGTATTTAACATATCTGTGAAACCCAGAGTTTTTGAATTTATTAATTATTGGATTGTAGCATAATTTTGTTTAATTATTATAGTTATTATTATATTTATATTATTATTATATATTATTATTATTATTATTATTATTATTATTATTATTATTATTATTATTATTTAGTCGGATTTAGGAAAAATTATTATTTTAAAATTATCGTTGATTTTTATTGTGGCCGGTCCCCGATCCCGAGTCCGGACTCCGACCCCTAGTCCGAATGCCAGATTCCGTTCCCGAACCCAATTTTCGTTTCCAGTCCCGAATCCATCTTAAAACCTTTTAATTGAATTTTGGACTTAGATAAATAGTTAAACCTATTTTTATGTTTGGTTGAAAAAAAAAACTAAAATCGATTACTAATTCAAACCCCCCCTCCCCCGACCTGACCTGGCCCCCACGTTGGAAGAAGTCCACCCTTATTTCCCCAAAAACTCCTCCTCTCCACATCTCACTCTTCCACTCTTTCCATACTCTCCTATTTAAACCCACACCCCATCAACACACTCCCACCACCAGCACCTTTCCAACCTCTCCTTCTTCCCCATATCGTGTTTCTCTCCCCAACTCCATGCCGACCCGCACCCGACCGCCGACCCCCAGTTGCCGGCTCCCGTCCGCGACCCCCAGCGGCCTCCTCCGCCGTTTGAGCCCAATCCCGCGCCTCCGGCGGCCTCGCCGCCCTCCCGCGGTCGTCTCCCAGGCCGCACGCCGCCCACGCCGGCCGCCCCCGTGCCCCCGGCCGCGTCCAGCACCGCGCCGGCCCGCGACTCCGCCTCCCGCACGCGCCTCCCCGGCCGAACCCCCTCGGCTGCTCCCCGACCCGACAACGCGCCTCCAGCGCCCCTCGCCGAGCTTTCCGTGTTTCTACGGGTCCCCGATCTCCAGATCCGCTGTCCGGTTCATTCCCGTGCTTCCCGCGGTTCCGGTTTTCGCTGTCCAGCACTGTCCGATCTCCCGATCCGCTGCCCGCGTATTTCTTTCTCCCATTTTCATCTGAGAGCTCTAGCCGAGCAATCCGAGGTATACTTCCGTATCTCCGTGTCCCTTCCGTAGTGTCAATGATGATACGGTTCCCGATCCCGTCCCGGGATTCGGTTGCATTTTCGGTTTCTTCGAATTCCGAACTCTCTTTCGGAAAGATTTCCGTGGTTTGTGTCTGTGAGAATTTCGAGTTAGTTTCGGAATTTTCGAAACTGTTATATTTGGGTTCTGTGATCATTTTTCCTAGTTGTTCCGGGGTATTTTCGGGTTTTCCGAAATGTATTTCGGAAACGTTCTGTGAATGGGATTTTTCATATATTTTGTGGATTGAAATTATTTTCAGTGGGTTTTCCTGGTTTGGGACCATTATTTTGGTGTTTGTTGGCATTTTTCCAGTATTGGGTTGTCCCGGTTATAGAGGAAATGCTGCCCAAATTTTCTTAAAAAGTTTTGAAATACTTTTCAAAACCAGTTATTTTGCAAAGGAATTATTTAGTTAATTTTTGTTTTTCGGGCGATGACCGTACCGGTCTGTGGTCCCTAGCAAAATGCAAACGAAACCGATATTTGTCCGGACGTTGAGGCATTAGCTAAAAAAAATGATATTTTGAACCAAGTCTGAGACGCATTTAATTATTATCTTTAATTTATAATTATTATTTTTAGTACGGGTACTGCTGTGAGTATTTTTGGTGCAGGGCTTCGGCCTGCTGAATGGACCGCTTTCCGGCGTTCAGGATTAACCCGAGTTTTATTATTATTCTTAAAATTCATTTATGTAAATAATTGTAAGGGCATAAGCCCAGTTTTCTATTTTCTTTGCTGCGACCCTGTATTGGGTAGAATAGATTTTATTTATTTCCTGGTTTGCTGGTTTGACGATAGGCTCGTAAAATATTAAAAAGACATTATTTTGAATATAGAAAATTAATATCATTTTCTCATAATTAAATAATTAGTAAAATTACAAGTTTGTATTGTTTAAACAAATTCACGTTCTTCTCATTTAAAGAAAAATATTAGTTTTATATACAATATTACAAAATACAAAGTTTTGCCAAATTAACCGGTAATTGCCATTTTTTTTCAATTAATCAATAACCGGCTTATTTAATTAAATAACAACGAACGTAGATTGCGACATTAGACGATTTCCGGTAGATTAATTAATAAACTTAAAACCTGACTACGGTCTACTTCTAGAGATTGTAACTAGCACACCTAGAATGGTTTCATTATGGTTCTAAGCCAAGGTTCTCAACTGTAGGATCTCGGAGACGAACCTGACATCCTCCTCGGTACCGACTTTTCCGATCCAGTCAATTAACAGAGGCAAGTTACGGTTATGTTTTCTTGTATTTTATTTAGTAATTGTCTAGCTGCATGTTTAAACCACATTGCTACACGGAACCCTCTCCTAGGGTTCAAATATTGATTGATATTGATTGTGGGGATTGGGAGAATAGTGTAATGTTTATGGCCAATACCTCCATATTGCAAGATTGTGCGAGCTTACCCCTCTTACACACGGGGATAAGCCGTATCGCGTCGCTAGGACGCTATTGTATAACCCAAGCCGGTCATAGACGATTACACATTCAAATCAAATTGTTTTTAATCGTAGAATTACTGGAAAATATTGTTTCAACTGTTTAGCCTGCACTTTTCTATTATTATACATATTCGTACTTGTACCCTCCTGACTGGAGACAACATTTTTAGGTAATATTGAGGATACTGAGCTATTGTACTATAGCTATCACGACCCGGTTTTGTACCCTGTGGTGTTGCCGAAGTCCCCCTTGGAGGACGCAGGACCTGAGGCCGACGAGCCGACCGCTTAGCTAGTCGTTTCCAATTTTCTAATTTTATTGTTTTGGAATTGTGTTAATTTGAATTCAGCATTTCATTTCAGTTCTTACTTTCTTGTTGTACTTTTCAGATGTTGAATAAAAGTTTTAAAATTTCCGTATATTGTGTTGTGACAAATGTATAGATGTTGTTGTGAATACCTGCATATAGAACAGTTTACTGCCGCCGTCTCACAACGGTGCAGGCTGGGCATGATCCGGTTTGACCCAATAATTTGGGATCGGGTCGTGACATATTTTTAGTGGTGGCCCATGCAGGTCCAGAAACAATAATTTAGGAAAACATACTTAGAAGCAATTAGAACACTAGAACATCAATTTGTCATGACATAGGACCAAAATATATATTATAAGTAAATATTTTTGTTTGCTATAGACTGGTAGGCTACCTTGCTTGTGTTTGCAACCAAAACCTTCCAGAGTACGGCCAAAGGAAAGACCACTCGTTCCGGCCCTGCTGGCGATTAGGTCCACCATCGGTCATACTTGGACCCATACCCATCACCGAGGCTTGTAACTGTCCCATAACTATCTCAGGCCACAAATTCTAAACACCCTTACTTGTGATGCCCTTGCTCAACTATGATGTAGTCCTAGGGATGGACTGGTTAAGTGAGCAGCATGCACTGATAGATTGTCACCGAGGATGTGTAATCTTCAGCCCACCAGGAGAACCGGAGTTTGAAATCTCTCGAGCTCCGGAAGACATGAAGAGTGTTACCTACTCCTCTATCACCGAAGCACCCGGGCCTCTTCACCCTATCATAGCGGAATTCATGGACGTCTTTCCAGATAGTCTTCCAGGATTGCCGCCAGATCGAGGCGTAGAATTCACTATGGACCTAGTACCTGGCTCTTCCCCTATTTCTCGGGGATGCTACAGAGTCAACCCTAAGGAGGCAAAGGAGATGAAGGACTAGATTGACGAACTGAAGGCACAAAGATTTATCAGAGACGGGGCTTCACCGTGGGGAGCACCAGTTTTGTTCGTGCCCAAGAAGGATGGAACCGTGCGGATGTGCATTGATTACCGGGCGCTGAACAACATCACCATCAAGAACAAGTACCCTCTTCCCCAGATCGACGACCTGTTTGATCAACTGAGTGGAGCTAAAGTATTTTCGAAGATAGATCTCAGGTCTGGCTACCACCAAATCAAGGTCAGGAAGGAGGACATTCTAAAGACGGCGTTCAACACCAAATATGGTCAGTATGAATTTTTGGTCATGCCGTTTGGACTGACGAATGCCCCTGCTGTATTCATGAACCTTATGAACAAGGTCTTCCATGAATATCTGGATCAGTTTGTTGTTGTCTTCATCGCCGACATTCTGATCTACTCGAAGACTGAAGAAGAGCATGAAGAGTTCCTGATGAAGGTTCTGGGCACTTTAAGTAAGGAGAAGCTCTATGGTAAGCTATCTAAATGTGAATTCTTCTTAGACAAAGTGGATTTTCTTGGCCATGTTGTCACAGGAGAAGAAATTTCGGTGGATCCAATGAAGATAGCTGCTATTGAGAAGTGAACTGCACCAAGTTCAGTTGTAGAAATCAGAAGCTTTTTGGGTTTAGCTGGCTACTACCGGAAGTTTGTGAAGGATTTCTCCAGGATTGGTGAACCAATGACGAAGCTCACTAGGAAGAACGAAGAATTTGTTTGGTCGGAAGCTTGCCATTAAGCATTTGAGGAACTGAAGAAGAGGCTTACAACGGCGCCGATACTTACGCTACCCTTAAGTACCGGTCGTTTCTTAATTTATAGTGATGCTTCCGGTAAGGAATTGGGCTGCGTTCTTCAACAACACGAAAAAGTAATTGCTTACGCATCTAGGCAATTACGGACTCATGAGAAGAACTATCCCACGCATGATTTGGAGCTTACAGCGGTGGTATTTGCATTGAAGCTGTGGAAGTACAACTTTTATGGAGAGAGAGTGGAAATATTTACAGACCACAAAAGTCTTAAATATGTTTTCACTCAAAAGGAGCTAAACATGCGACAGAGACGATGGCTGGAGCTGATGAAGGATTTCGACATCAACCTGCAGTATCATCCGGGTAAGGCTAATGTTGTTGCAGATGTACTTAGTCGATACCCGATGGCAATATTCTTGACTAAGAAACGGCATTTATTGGAGGACATAGAGAAGCTTGGACTGGAGATTGTACTGCCTGAAGAGGAAATAAAGAAGCTGGGAGAGAAGCCATTGTACCAGGAGCTTATTCAACAATGATGCAGTTGCAAGTGCGTTCAAGCCTAATGGACAGAGTTAAGGAGGCACAATTCCAAGATGAGACACTTTGTAAACTCAGAGACCAAGTGCTGGTGGAAACACTTGAAGGATTCTCAATCGCCAGCGACGGAGCACTGAAGCATGGTACGAGGTTGTGCGTACCAACTAGCGAACTGAGGAACGAGCTGATGCAAAAAGCACACCAGTCGCAGTATTTCATACATCCAGGAGCCAACAAAATGTATCGGGATATGCGTACAATAGTATGGTGGTACGGAATGAAGAAGGACGTATCCAGGTATGTAGTTAGATGTTTGATTTGTCAACAAGTGAAAGCTAGCAGACAGAGACCAGCAGGACTGTTACAGCCGCTAGACATCCCAGAGTGGAAATAAGAGCACATAACGATGGACTTTGTGTCAGGACTGCCTCGATCCCAAGGAGGGAAGGACGCCATTTGGGTTATCGTGGACCGACAGACGAAGTCAGCCCACTTTATTCCTTTCAAGGTGGGTCTATCCACTGAGAAGTTGGCGGCACTGTACATGCGGCACATCTACCGGATTCATGGAGTTCCGGTAAGTATTGTGTCTGACAGGGATACCAGGTTCACCTCTCACTTTTGGAAGAGCTTGCATGACAGTTTGGGAACGCAACTGAAGTTCAGCACCGCCTCGACAATCAGAAAGAACAATCTAGACGCTAGAAGACATGCTTAGATCTTGTGTCTTGGAATTTGGAGGGTCTTGGGAAGACCACTTGCACTTGGTAGAGTTCTCCTACAACAACAGCTACCAAGCTAGCATCGGTATGACACCGTTCGAGGCACTCTATGGACGTCGTTGCCGTACTCCACTTGCTTGGGACGACGTCGGAGAACGAGTATTGCTTGGACCTGAGATGGTGACCGAGGTAGCAGAGAAGGTAAAGATGATCAGAGACAAGCTCAGGATTGCCCAGGACAGACAGAAGCATTAGGCCGATAGCAGCCGACGGCCGTTGGAGTTTGAAGAAGGTGACAGTACGTTCATGAAGATCTCTCCTACCAGAGTAACCATCCATTTCGGCATAGCAGAAAAGCTAAGCCCCAGGTATATTGGTCCTTTTGAAGTACTTAACAGGATTGGAGAAGTGGCTTATCGGGTGGCTCTACCCCCAAGTCTCGAAGGCGTCCACAACGTTTTCTACGTTTCGCAGCTGAGACGCTACATCCCGGATCTAGCCACATCTTGGACCATTCAAAGCTGAAAATTGGACCCAGCCTCACAGTGCCAGAGAAGCCAGTGGCAATATTGGACAGAGGAGAGAAGAGAACCAGAAACTCTGTGCCGCTTCATAAACTTCTATTTCTTGCAAGCATTATCTTTCGTTCTAATATCTTTGACTGATGCTGCTAAGTTAGCCTAATTTTTCAAGCTTATTTCTTTATCGAGCTTGATCATGACAGTATTTTATTGGGTGCACCCACTAATATATTGTCTAATCAGAACCGGTGCATGATGGTCTGATCAACCACGTGTACTTTGGTTCGCTTATATATATTCTAGTTCTACGTGGATGTGACATAGTTAAAACTTGTCCCTAAACATCTCATCCACGACTGCCTTGAAAATTCTTATTGTTGGACCTGAGTTACGGGCGAAGTACCCGTACCTGTTTGATTTGAGTTTATCCAACCCATCCTTTAATTTCGAGGACGAAATTTTCTAAGGAGGAAAGATTGTGAAACCCAGAGTTTTTGAATTTATTAATTATTGGATTATAGCGTAATTTTGTTTAAATATTATAGTTATTATTATATTTATATTATTATTATATATTATTATTACTATTATTATTATTATTATTCTTATTATTTAGTCGGATTTAGAAAAATTATTATTTTAAAAATTATCGTTGATTTTTTATTGTGGCCGGTCCCCAATCCCGAGTCCGGACTCCGACCCCGAGTCCGAACGCCAGATTCCGTTCCCGAACCCAATTTTCGTTTCCAGTCCCGAATCCATCTTAAAACCTTTTAATTGAATTTTGGTCTTAGATAAATAATTAAACCAATTTTTATGTTTGGTTGAAAAAAAAAACTAAAACCTATTACTAATTCAAACCCCCCCCCCCCCCGACCTGACCTGGCCCCCACGTTGGAAGAAGTCCACCCTTATTTTTCCAAAAACTCCTCCTCTCCACATCTCGCTCTTCCACTCTTTCCATACTCTCCTATTTAAACCCACACCCCACCAACACACTCCCACCACCAGCACCTTTCCAACCTCTCCTTCTTCCCCATATCGTGTTTCTCTCCCCAACTCAATGCCGACCCACACCCGACCGCCGACCCCCAGTTGCCGGCTCCCGTCCGCGACCCCCAGCGGCCTCCTCCGCCGTTTGAGCCCGATCCCGCGCCTCCGGCGACCTCGCCGCCCTCCCGCGGTCGTCTCCCAGGCCGCACACCGCCCACGCCGGCCGCCCCCGTACCCCCGGCCGCGTCCAGCACCGCGCCGGCCCGCGACTCTGCCTCCCGCACGCGGCTCCCCTGTCGAACCCCCTCGGCTGCTCCCCGACCCGACAGCGCGCCTGCAGCGCCCCTCGCCGAGCTTTCCGTGTTTCCGCGGGTCTCCGATCTCCAGATCTGTTGTCCGGTTCATTCTCGTGCTTCCCGCGGTTCCGGTTTTCGCTATCCAGCACTGTCCGATCTTCCGATCCGCTGCCCGCGTATTTCTTTCTCCCATTTTCATCTGAGAGCTCTAGCCGAGCAATCCGAGGTATACTTCTGTGTCTTCGTGTCCCTTCCGTAGTGTCAATGATGATACGGTTCCCGATCCCGTCCTGGGATTCGGTTGCGTTTTCGGTTTCTTCGGATTCCGAACTTTCCTTCGGAAAGATTTTCGTGGTTTGTGTCTGTGAGAATTCCGAGTTAGTTTCGGTATTTCCGAAACTGGTATATTTGGGTTCTGTGATCATTTTTCCTAGTTGTTGCGTGGTATTTTTGGGTTTTTCGAAATGTATTTCGGAAACGTTCTGTGAATGAGATTTTTCATATATTTTGTAGATTGAAATTATTTTCAGTGGGTTTCCCTGGTTTGGGACAATTATTTTGGTGTTTGTTGGCATTTTTCCAGTATTGGGTTGTCCCAGTTATAGAGGAAATGCTGTCCAAATTTTCTTAAAAAGTTTTGAAATACTTTCCAAAACCAGTTATTTTGTAAAGGAATTATTTAGTTGATTTTTGTTTTTCGGGCGATGACCGTACCGGTCTGTGGGCCCTAGCAAAATGCAAACAAAATCGGTATTTGTCCGGACGTTGAGGCATTAGCTAAAAAAAATGATATTTTGAACCAAGTCTGAGATGCATTTAATTATTATCTTTAATTTATAATTATTATTTTTAGTACGGGTACTGCTGTGAGTATTTTTGGTGCAGGGCTTCGGCCTGCTGAATGGACCGCTTCCCGACGTTCAGAATTCATCCGAGTTTTATTATTATTCTTAAAATTCATTTATGTAAATAATTGTAAGGGCATAAGCCCAGTTTTCTATTTTCTTTGCTGCGATCCTGTATTGGGTAGAATAGATTTTATTTATTTCCTGGTTTGCTGGTTTGTCGATAGGCTCGTAAAATATTAAAAAGACATTATTTTGAATATAGAAAAGTAATATCATTTTCTCACAATTAAATAATTAGTAAAATTACAAGTTTGTATTGCTTAAACAAATTCACGTTCTTCTCATTGCGACGTTAGGCGATTTCAAGTAGATTAATTAATAAACTTAAAACCTGACTAGGGTCTACATCTAGAGATTGTAACTAGCACACCTAGAATGGTTTTATTATGGTTCTAAGCCAAGGTTCTCAACTGTAGGATCTCGGAGACGAACCTGACATCCTCCTCGGTACCGACTTTCCCGATCCAGTCAATTAACAGAGGCAAGTTACGGTTATGTTTTCTTGTATTTTATTTATGTCACGCCCCAATACCGAAATACGGAGACGGACGTCGGCCAGCTACACCGTATAAGGTACGAATATGCTATACGGCGATGACGGCTGTCAAGTCTTGCTGGGTATCCAAGCATGCAATCAATCTATGGCCTAACTTCGATCTCATGTCCACATGCAAATCACAATGAAACAATATCAAGGGAGATAATCATATGGAAAGCAGGGAATATACATATGAAAATCAGGAATCTACAGTACAGAATAATAATGTAGACTAGTATACCTTCCCACAGTTCCTAGCATAGTCGGGAACTGAAGCACATCCTCCAAGTCGAGTCTGGAAGATCCCCAGGGTCGGTCACAGGCAATCTGGGAACAATCCAGGGTTGGTCAGGCCAACCGTAGCAAGTACCAGAAAGGAAGGCTCAAGGACGGACGAAGAAAACCAGCATGATATGATGTATAACAGAAATAACACGTATGAACAGCAGTAATGAGGGTAAAGGATCGTGCGGTACCAACGTACGATTACAGAATATAAGGCAACAATCCAACTACTAATACGTAAGTAACCAACGATCATCACAGTCATCCTAACATCCACTAATGCTTACATCGCCAACTGAAACTCGTAGTCTGTCATCGAAACAGTAACTCACCCCTACATCAAACAAGAACAAGGGAATGAATTACCGCACCGGGACAGCGTTACGTGCCAGTCAGATTAGCAAGCAACAAGCCATACAATTTAGGTGAATAAGCGGCCACTCAAATGTCTACGGCTGTCTATGTGGAGGTTGGGTTACCCCAACAATGCAATATAGGAATCCTCAGATCGTGCCGTCCCAGCAGGGCTAGCGGGGCCAAGTATATCAAGACTAAATGAGCGCCGGTCCCTCGCAAGACCACTGGGCTTTGTATGTCACCACCGGTCCCTCGTAAGGCCACCATGCCGAGCATGCCATGTATATAATATATAGTACATAAAGTAGCCGAATATTGCCATCCACTAGTGCGAATGGTAACAATATCCGTGGCGGCCAGCCTGCAGGTCATGACTAATGTCTGGAATAAGGCTGGTAATGCACGATCTCCAGATTCCGTTCCCCCCCAATGCTTCTACCAGTTTAAGTTACCTAGATTATCCATATAGTTATCCGGGGTCACATGCCGTGGTCACATGATCACCCTTTTAGATGCCATATAATCATGGAAGTAGCACCTCACAGTGCCAGTAGACAAGGGCACCGCAGTGCAAGGTCAGGGCCAGTACCTCAAAGGGTAAGCTGGACTTATAGCACGGATACAAGTAGTCAGGTCTGGGACAAGGATAAATCTGTCAGTCACAAGAAGTCATCTGCCCACATCGTGGCATGGATATCAGGTCAAGTACAAGACCAGAACCTCTACTATAATAACATCTCAAGCATATATGGGAGCCTACAGCTCCAATCATCAAGTCGGTCGATCCACCAGATCAATCTAGCAAGAGTCTTCCATCCATGATGGAGGGAATATCACGTCAATAAAGACAACCACCAAATACTAAGCTCATCCCCCTAACAATGCTAGGCCCTTTGACTCACAAGAATCCTCCAAGTTAATGATCACAAGCCACTAGAAAACAAGCCCCTCAACTACCAAGACATAGCAATCAAACCAGGTTCCCCAACTACCGGAATACACAAGGTACCAGGTTTTGGGCATTTGGGAAGTCGAGTAAAAATTATATAATAATACCCTCGATATTCTCTTCGTTTTGCGAGACACTCGCACCAGTATCCAAAATCCAAAAGTCCTCGAAGATAAATCTGATCAAATTAGAACATCACCAAAGAACTAGCAACACTATCTAAGAATCCACTTAGTCTACCATTATCACTATCTCAATATCATATCTCCTCATAGTCAATCTTCGAATAAGATCATAATCCCAACACATGGGTCAACACTAATCAATGCCGTCGGAAGATGGCAAGGATTGTGTGAACCACTCTGGATCAGATCCACAACCCTTAAACCAAACATGGACCAGGGTTGCAGGCCTTCACCCGAGTAGAACCGCTCTCCTTACACAATTCGGCGGACAGGACAGACAATAGGATAACAGACTAAACTGGAACACCATCTAAAAGAAGGGTCACGGGTCAAGAGTCCAATGGGTGATACCGTCAAAAAGGCAAGGATTGCGTGAACCACTCTGGAACAGATCCACAACCCTTAAACCAAACAAGGACCAGGGTTGCAGACCTTCACCCGAGTAGAACCATTCTCCTTACACAATCCGACGGACAAGACAGGTCAAGACGCTAGGCGACTAATCTAGTCGGGAGTCTACCTAGTAGGCAATGAGATCAGGGATGCTATACCAAGAAGAACATGCATGAGTTCAGTCCCGCAAACCAAAGGAATGGTTCTGCCCAATCCTTCGAACCAAATTCCCAACCGGGAATTCTGGAAAAATCCGGCAGAGTCTCCTTTGTAATCTGGATGGGAACACCCTACGAATAGGGGCTAAAACAACTCGGCACTACCCGCCACAGAATCGCAAAATCGCAGGCTGAGAACACTAAGTCTCAGCTACCAGCAGCACTACGATGCGTACTGGAAACAAATCGATAGCCGAGAACACTAAGTCTCGACCTTCAGTAGCACTACGATGCGTACTGAAAACCACTCGAACCCGAGACCACTAAGTCCCGGCCTCCAGCAGCGCTACAATGCGTACTGGGCGCCAAGCCAACATACATAATAATAAAATAACCGCCTCGCAGGGCGCACCACAACACATGTCCATAAATCCCTAACCCAAGCACAATCACCGCCACAGGTAAAGTTAGCCAAAGCCGTTATCCGACCGCGAGTCGGACACGGGGCATATGGGGACAATCCGTACAAGTGAGTCGTGCTCGTGTCCTCGGAGGTATGGATGACCCATCCGAGTTGTCCGATACGGTCTATCCCAGTATCGGACCAAGCTAGTCTAGGTTATCATGGCAGTTCTACTGCTAAGCTACACTACTCATGGTTATACAATTTATAATAAATTAAATATAATAAAATCCAGGAGAGATGGTAAGAGCCGCCGATGAGTAAGGGATACTTGCCTAGAGGGCTCGGCTAGGTAAGCAAGTCTTCGGCAGTCACGGTCCAAGCTAGCACGCCAATCGAGATCCTCAGAACACACAATAAATAGTCATTGGCACCAAATAATAAAATAATAGAATAATCACAAAGGATGGCAGAAGGCTATACCGTGTGGGTCCCGCAAGCAGTACAGGGATCGAGCACGGAAATTGAGGTAAGTAGATCGATACGGACACGTAAATCGAGATGTGCACGCATATCGAGACGCGTACGGGAATCGAGATGGCACGAATATCGAGATGAACGGGAAACACATGCACATAAATTGAGACGTGCACATAGATCGAGAAAATCACGAATATCAGAATGGTCCACGAATCACGCGATACGTAAATCGAGGCAAACACGTAAATCGAAACGACCCAAAGTCCAAGGAGCACGTAAATCGATACGGCACACAAAATGGTGCGTGCATGTAAATCGAGGCGGCACGGGTTACGAGGAAGGCTCAAAGGCCGAGGCACGAAAATCGAGACGGTGCACAAATCGAGATGGCACGGTACCCGAGGCAGCGTTGGGCTCGAGGTGTTCCGCTGCCCAAGGCAGCGCGTGGATCGAGATGGCACAGGAAACAAGACGGCACACAAATCGGGGTGCACGCGTCCCGAGAAGCACGGAGGACGAAGAGGCACACGAATCTAGGGTACGATGCCCGAGGCAGCACACTGCTCGAGGGTACACGTACACCGAGGCACGCAGCCCGGGGATGGCGCAAAGCTCGAGGCTGTACGCTGCCCGAGCAGCACGGGGCCCAAGGGCGTCCCGCCGCTCGAGGCGGGCACACATCGCTCACGGCGGAGCCACGGCGGTGGCGGGGGCCACGGCAGAGGAGAAGAGGAAGGAGGCGGAGAAGCTGTCGCCTGTGCGCGGGGCTCAGCCCACCGGCAGGAGGAAGGACAGAGAAAAGGGAAGGCCGGAGGAACTTACCGGGGCTTGGCCAGGTCGAGTCGGGGCTCCCAGCGGCGGAGGGAGGACGGCAGCGGCGACGGCGCTCGCGACGGCAGCAGGCAGTGCGGCGGCCGAAGGGGAGATGAAGGGGCGGAGGGGCGCTGGTCGCCATAGGAAAGCTCCGCCCGGTCGAGGCGGCTCACCGGCGACTGAGGAGACAAGAGAGGGAAGGGAGAGGTGGTAGGAGCCGTCGGTGAAGGAGAGGGCGATGATGCCGATGGCCTACGGGGGAGTGGCAGAGGTGATGGTGGCTGAAGATGACGATGATGGTGGCGACGGTCGCGGGGGGTGACGGGCGGTCGGGCTGGAGGTGATGGTGGTGGCCGAGGTCGATGGTGAGGGCTGGAGACGGGGCGACCTCGGCGAGGGTGGCGGATGGAGGTGGCGGTCGCGGCCATGGGGAGGAGGCCGAGAGGGAGGATGAGGAGAGCTGAGTGAGAGAGAGGGTAGTTGAAGGAGGAGAGAGAGGGCTGGGGGTGAGGAGAGATGGTCGGGAGAGAGAGTAAGAGGAGAAGCTTCTCCTAGAAGGAGAGTGACGAAGAGAGAGAATGAGAGAGGGGTTAGGTAGATATTTGTGAAAAGGGGTTGATTAGAATCAAGAAATTAATTAATAACAAATAATTAATGAGGGCAAAATCACCTCCAATAAAATAATAAAAATTTCAAATATTTCCCAAAAATAAAATCCTCCAAAATATGAAATACAATCGAAATAAAGTCATATACCTATTTCCAAAAAAGGGATCTGACATCCTACCTACCTTATAAAAATTTTGTCCTCGAAATTTCAGAATTATCAAAATAGGGTTTTCAAAACTAGTACATATATCTGCCATGAAAACTCTACCCACCTTACATAAATCAAGTAATTCAATAAGAAACAAACAAAATCTCAATATAAAAACATCAAAGAGAACAAGGTCTAGCTAAATAAATCAACTCGCAAGGTAAATCGAAAACATCGAAAGAATCTCAAAAATCAAAGTCTCGCATACACGTAATAACCCCATAAATCAAAACAAGTATAGAATGTCGAAAACAATGTCAAAAAACGTAAAATTCCAACTGCATAAAAATCCTCACAAATCATAAAATATAGGATATCTGTCTCGAACCGATGACCGTAGTTCCTAATATCTGAAAAATGTGTGTCATGATCATTCCTTGCCGCGCCATCCGGAATGGCTACAAAAGATGCATCAGGGCACTATAATCGAGCGGCTGCAACTTTCGTTACCACGCCGTCAAGGTATACTAGGGTCACCCGGTACTCTTGACAAATACCCAAAACGAATCAAATCCATAACCCAAACATCCGAATCACTAAAATCACAAAATCTCTAACAATATAACGAGTCCTAGAAAACCATCAAAATCCAAAATCCAGGTGAATCGTAACATACATCCAAAAAAATATCTTCAATAATAACCACAAGATAGCTTTTCTAGGAAAATACTCCATATCCGTAGGAAAATACTCCAAATCAAGAATCCATATCAAAACATAATGTATAGAAGGTATATCTATAATCAAAATAATATCTGAAATATATAATCATGAGTGCAAAACTGTCCGGAATCAAGGAAGCCAAATCGATACAAGAATATCCCTCGGATACTCAACAAATGTTAAAATATCCAATCTCAGAGTCCTGATGAAATCTTCATTCTGCAGCAATCCAGCCAACGCTCGAAGAGGGCGATAATGATACTAAGTCAACACAAAGTCAACGCACGAAATGGATAACAGGAAATCAAACAAGGCGACACACCGGTAGAGAGTACAGAACCCAAGATAAATAATCATGTAACCCAAATGATGGAGACAAGATAACATCTCATCAAATAAGGTGATCGACATGACCAACTATAGGATCATATCTATCAAACAAGGATCAGAGGTAGATAACACAAATAAGACATGGCCAAGCAAGATAGGTCCAAGTAGAGATGAGGACCAGTTCACAGGTTCAAGGGAGCGAAGGACAAGTGTATAGCAAGTTAGAATCCCAAGGAATAGTGGATGAGATCAATAATCATGTGATACCCAACAAAATCTTAAAACGAGACCTGCATGGGCCACCACTAAAACCATGTTATGCCCCAATACCGAAATACGGAGACGGACGTCGGCCAGCTACACCGTATAAGGTACGAATATGCTATGCGGCGATGACGGCTGTCAAGTCTTGCTGGGTATCCAAGCATGCAATCAATCTATGGCCTAACTCCGATCTCATGTCCACAGGCAAATCACAATGAAACAATATCAAGGGAGATAATCATATGGAAAGCAGGGAATATACATATGAAAATCAGGAATCTATACTACAGAATAATAATGTAGACTAGTATACCTTCCCACAGTTCCTGGCGTAGTCAAAAACTGAAGCACATCCTCCAAGTCGAGTCTGAAAGATCCCCAGGGTCGGTCACAGGTAATCTGGAAACAATCCAGGGTTGGTCAGGCCAACCGTAGCAATTACCAGAAAGGAAGGCTTAAGGACGGGCGAAGAAAACCAGCATGATATGATGTATAACAGAAATAACACGTATGAACAGCAGTAATGAGGGTAAAGGATCGTGCGATACCAACGCACGATTACAGAATATAAGGCAGCAATCCAACTACTAATACGTAAGTAACCAACAATCATCACAGTCATCCTAACATCCACTATTGCTTGCATCGCCAACTGGAACTCGTAGTCTGTCATCGGAACAGTAACTCACCCCTATATCAAACAAGAACAAGGGAATGAATTACTGCACCAGGATAGCGTTACGTGCCAGTCATATTAGCAAGCAACAAGCCATACAATTTAGGTGAATAAGCGGCCACTCAAATGTCTACGGCTGTCTATGTGGAGGTTGGGTTACTCCAACAATACAATATAGGAATCCTTAGATCGTGCCGTCCCAACAGGGCTAGCGGGGCCAAGTATATCAAGACTAAATGAGCGCCGGTCCCTCGCAAGACCACCGGGCTCTGCATGTCACCACCGGTCCCTCGTAAGGCCACCGTGCCGAGCATGCCATGTATATAATATATAGTACATAAAGTAGCCGGATATTGCCATCCACTAGTGCGAATGGTAACAATATCCGTGGCGGCCAGCCTGCAGGTCATGACTAATGTCTGGGATAAGGCTGGTAATGCACGATCTCGGAATTCCGTTCCCCCCAATGCTTCTACCAGTTTAAGTTACCTAGATTATCCATATAGTTATCCGGGGTCACATGCCGTGGTCACATGATCACCCTCCTAGATGTCGTACCTCAGTACGGGAACGCTAAGTAAGAATCAACCTCGGCACCTATAGTCCCAGTTGTGATTCATCCTTAGTGTTATGTAATAAGCAAGCAAGCAATCCTAACCACGCTAAGACTAAAGGCCAACTACCAGATACCCGTGCAGGTAATCATATAATATAGCTAGAATATCAAGATGGCGTCGTAATGCCATATAATCATGGAAGTAGCACCTCACAGTGCTAGTAGACAAGGGTACCGCAGTGCAAGGTCAGGGCCAGTACCTCAAAGGGTAAGCTGGACTTATAGCACGGATACAAGTAGTCAGGTCTGGGACAAGGATAAATCTGTCAGTCACAAGAAGTCATCTGCCCACATCGTGGCATGGATATCAGGTTAAGTACAAGACCAGAACCTCTACTATAATAACATCTCAAGCATATATGGGAGCCTACAGCTCCAATCATCAAGTCGGTCCATCCACCAGATCAATCTAGCAAGAGTCTCCAATCCATGATGGAGGGAATATTACGTCAATAAAGACAACCACCAAATACCAAGCTCATCCCCCTAACAATGCTAGGCCCTCTGACTCACAAGAATCTTCCAAGTTAATGATCACAAGCCACTAGAAAACAAGCCCCTCAACTACCAAGACATAGCAATCAAACCAGGTTCCCCAACTACCGGAATACACAAGGTACCAAGTTTTGGACGTTTAGGAAGTCGAGTAAAAATCATATAATAATATTCTCGATATTCTCCTCGTTCCGCGAAACACTCGTACCAGTATCCAAAATCCAAAAGTCCTCGAAGACATATCTGATCAAATTAGAACATCACCAAAGAACTAGCAACACTATCTAAGAATCCACTGAGTCTACCATTATCACTATCTCAATATCATATCTCCTCATAGTCAATCCTCGAATAAGATCATAATCCCAACACATGGGTCAACACTAATCAACGCCGTCGGAAGATGGCAAGGATTGTGTGAACCACTCTGGATCAGATCCACAACCCTTAAACCAAATATGACCAGGGTTGCAGGCCTTCATCCGAGTAGAACCGCTCTCCTTACACAATCCGGCGGACAGGACAGACAATGGGATAACAGACTAAACTGGAACACCATCTAAAAGAAGGGTCATGGGTCAAGAGTCCAATGGGTGATGCCGTCGAAAAGGCAAGGATTGCGTGAACCACTCTGGATCAGATCCACAACCCTTAAACCAAACAAGGACTAGGGTTACAGACCTTCACCCGAGTAGAACCGTTCTCCTTACACAATCCGGCGGACAAGACAGGTCAAGACGCTAGGCGACTAATCTAGTCGGGAGTCTACCTAGTAGGCAATGAGACCAGGGATGCTATACCAAGAAGAACATGCATGAGTTCAGTCCCGTAAACCATAGGAATGGTTCTGCCCAATCCTTCGAACCAAATTCCCAACCGAGAATTCTGAAAAAAATCCGGCAGAGTCTCCTTTGTAATCTGGATGGGAGCACCCTACGAATAGGAGCTAAAACCACTCGGCGCAACCCGCCGCAGAATCGCAAAATCGCAGGCTGAGAACACTAAGTCTCAGCTACCAGCAGTACTACGATGCGTACTGAAAACAAATCGATAGCCGAGAACACTAAGTCTCGGCCTCCAGTAGCACTACGATGCGTACTGGAAACCACTCGAACCCGAGACCACTAAGTCCCGGCCTCCAGCAGCACTACAATGCGTACTGGGCGCCAAGCCAACATACATAATAATAAAATAACCGCCTCGCAGGGCGCACCACAACACATGTCCATAAATCCCTAACCCAAGCACAATCACCGCCACAGGTAAAGTTAGCCAAAGCCGTTACCCGACCGCGAGTCGGACACGGGACATATGGGGACAATCCGTACAAGTGAGTCGTGCTTGTGTCTTCGGAGGTGTGGATGACCCATTCGAGTTGTCCGATACGGTCTATCCTAGTATCGGACCAAGCTAGTCTAGGTTATCATGGCAGTTCTATTGCTAAGCTACACTACTCATGGTTATACAATTTACAATAAATTAAATATAATAAAATCTAGGAGAGATGGCAAGAGCCACCGATGAGCAAGGGATACTTGCCTAGAGGGCTCGACTAGGTAAGCAAGTCTTCGACAGTCACGGTCCAAGCAAGCACGCCAATCGAGATCCTCAGAACACACAATAAATAGTCATTAGCACCAAATAATAAAATAATAGAATAATCACAAGGGATGGTAGAAGGCTGTACCGTGTGGGTCCCGCAAGCAGTGCAGGGATCGGGCACGGAAACCGCGGTTAGCGGATCGATACGGACACGTAAACCGAGACGTGCACGCATATCGAGATGCGCACGGGAATCGAGATGGTACGAATATTGAGATGAACGGGAAATACGTGCACGTAAATCGAGACATACACATAGATCGAGAAAATCATGAATATCAGAATGGTCCACGAATCACGCGATTCCCAAATCGAGGCGAGCACGTAAATCGAAATGACCCAAAGTCCAAGGAGCACGTAAATCGATACGGCACACAAATCGGTATGTGCACGTAAATCGAGGCGGCACAGGTTACGAGGAAGGCACAAAGGCCGAGGCACAAAAACCGAAGCAGTCCATAAATCGAGATGGCACGGTGCCCGAGGCAGCACGGGGCTCGAGGCGTCCCGCTGCCCATGGCAGCACGTTGATCGAGATTGCACAGGAAATAAGACGGCATACAAATCGGGGTGTACGCGTCTCAAGAAGCACGGAGGACGAAGAGGCACACGAATCTAGGGTGCGATGCCCGAGGTAGCACACTGCTCGAAGGTGTATGCACACCGAGGCACACAGCCCGGGGACGACATAAAGCTCGAGGCTGTACGCTGCCCGAGCAGCGCGGGGACCAAGGGCATCCCGTCGCTCGAGGCTGGCACACAGCGCTCACGGTGGAGCCACGGCGCTGGCGGGGGCCGCGGCAGAGGAGAAGAGGAAGGAGGCGGAGAAGCTGTCGCCTGTGCGCGGGGCTCAGCCCGCCGACAGGAGGAAGGACAGAGAGAAGGGAAGGCCGGAGGAACTCATCGGGGCTCGGCCAGGTCGGGTCGGGGCTCCCAGCGGCGGAGGGAGGACGGCAGCGGCGGCGGCGCTCGCGACGGCAGCAGGCAGTACGGCGGCCGAAGGGGAGATGAAGGGGCGGAGGGGCGCTGGTCGCCATCGAGGAGCTCCGCCAGGTCGAGGCGGCTCGTCGGCGACTGAGGAGACAAGAGAGGGAAGGGAGAGGTGGTAGGAGCCGTCGGTGAAGGAGAGGGCGGTGATACCGGTGGCCCACGGGGGAGTGGCGGAGGTGATGGTGGCTGAAGATGACGATGATTGTGGCAGCGGTCGCGGGGGTGACGGGCGGCCGGGCTGGAGGTGATGGTGTTGGCCGAGGTCGATGGTGAGGGCTGGAGACGGGGCGACCTCGGCGAGGGTGGCGGATGGAGGTGGCAGTCAC
Organism: Iris pallida; assembly: GCA_029216955.1. NCBI lineage: Eukaryota > Viridiplantae > Streptophyta > Magnoliopsida > Asparagales > Iridaceae > Iris > Iris pallida. The sequence continues at coordinate 8,089,736 of JANAVB010031619.1, forward strand.
GGCCATTGGGAGGAGGCCGAGAGGGAGGAGGAGGAGAGCTGAGTGAGAGAGAGGGTAGTTGAGGAAGGAGAGAGAGGGCTGGGGGTGAGAAGAGATGGTCGGGAGAGAGAGTGAGAGGAGAAGCTTCTCCTGGAAGGAGAGTGAGGAAGAGAGAGAATGAGAGAGGGGTTAGGTAGATATTTGTGAAAAAGGGTAGATTAGAATCAAGAAATTAATTAACAACAAATAATTAATGAGGGCAAAATCACCTCCAATAAAATAATAAAAATTTCAAATATACCCCAAAATTAAAATCCTCCAAAATACAAAATACGATCGAAATACAGTCCTATACCTATTTCCAAAAATAGGGATCTGACAATTTAGTAATTGTCTAGCTGCATATTTAAAACACATTGCTACACGGAACCCTCTCCTAGGGTTCAAATATTAATTGATATTGATTGTTGGGATTGGGGGAATAGTGTAACGTTTATGGCCAATACCCCCATATTGCAAGATTGTACGAGTTTACCCCTCTTACACACGGGGATAAGCCATATCGCATCGCTAGGACGCTATTGTATAACCCAAGCCGGTCATAGACGATTACACATTCAAATCACATTGTTTTTAATCGTAGAATTACTAGAAAGTATTGTTTAAACTGTTTAGCCTGCACTTTTTCATTATTACTTGAAATATGAGATACATTTTCGTACTTGCACCCTCCTGACTGGAGACAACATTTTTAGGTGATATTGAGGATGCTGAGCTATTGTATTATAGCTATTACGACCCGATTTTGTACCCTGTGGTGTTGGCGGGGTCCCCCTTGGAGGACGCAGGACCTGAGGCCGACGAGCCGACCGCTTAGCTAGTCGTTTCTAGTTTTCTAATTTTGTTGTTTTGGAATTGTGTTAATTTGAATTCAGTATTTCATTTCAGTTCTTACTTTCCAGTTGTACTTTTCAGATGTTGAATAAAAGTTTTAAAATTTTTGTATATTGTGTTGTGACAAATGTATAGATGTTGTTGTGAATACCTGCATATAGAACAACTTACTGCCGCCGTCTCACAACGATGCAGGCTGGACATGATCCAGTTCGACCCAATAATTTGGGATCGGGTCGTGACAATATCACAGAAATATCTATGTCTAGATAATAGCATCAAGAAACATCAATGTCTAGAAAACATCCAGAAACATCCAAAAACATCCAGAAACATCCAAGTCTACATAAGTCATATCATATAAGTCTACCTGAAAGATCTAGAAATATCCAAGTCTATATAAGTCTACCGAAAACAAATTTGATCAAAAGTCATATCATATATATCTACCATCTACGCTGGGGCAGATAGAACTCCCTCAGCCACTGGTCATAAGAAGGGTCCACGCCAGAAGATCAATATCTATAGGAGCTGGATGACTGGAACTCCCGGTGCAACTGCCTTCTGGTGCCACTTCCTCGTTCCCAGCGATCTCGGCTTTAGAAATCACTTCCTCCTTAATAGTAGGAGGAAGCACTTCTTTCTTAACCTTGATCTCTGCTTTAGGTATTACCTCTTTAGCAGCAGGAGGAAGTACTTTCTCCTCAGCAGCAAGAGGTACCACTACCTCCTCAGTAGCCATCTGTGCCTCTCTCAAGCGACGTGCTCGGGTCATAGATGCCATCTGGTAAGATTGATGGAAACATAGAGATTAATTAGGGGTTAAACAAAATGATAGTACATTTCACAAGTCTAAATAATTATTGCATGGAAATTAATTAGTGGTTAAACATATTTTACATTTTATTTTCTTTTCAATCATCTTCTGAAAATTCAGCTTCTTCGTTCTCCGCGTCCTCATCTTCCTCTTCCTCTCATCTTTGCTTTCATCTACTTTGTTTTTCTCTTCGGATACTTCTGCCTCTTCTACACGATTAGACGTATAATATAAAACTTCCGTTGTGTCCACGTCAACTGTATTTGTTACGATAGGTAGCTCGTCCTCCTGATAAGCTATTTTACCAACATCGTAGGTATTTCTGGCTTTAGTCTTGCATACTGCACACCAGCCCAACCTAGTTGTTTCCCGTCTAGGATAAGTAGTGAAGTAAACGAGTTGAGCCTGACTTGCTAGGACAAATGGTTTATATCTTTAATATCGACGCCAGTAGTTAATATCCACAAGACCATACTTGTCAATTTTTTAACCTTGATCTTGGATAGGATCAAACCAATCACACTTGAACAACACGATCTTGGCCGGCTCTATGCCATAGTTATATGTCAACTCCACAGTCTCTCGTAAGACGCCATATAAATCATTGTCCGGATCGACATCTTTGTAATTTATAGATCTGATACACAAATAACTATTTTTGGTCAAATCAAGATCCGAAAAGTTCTCTCTGATCGGAGTATTTGTTGACTTGAACCTAAACCCCTTTACATAATAACTTGGCCAGATTTTGATAAAATAATTAGCCCCTTGGCTAGAGTTCTAATAGACGCATTCTTTAGTGTTGTGTCCGGATGATCGACCTAAATACCACAAGATAAGAAATTAAATTCAGCGTTCCGTTAATTACTGTGTAAAGTGCATATACAAAAATTAATTATTGAGCATCTTACATATGCACTCAACCATAAGGAAAATAATGTCTTATTTCCTGTTCTATTTCTTCATCCGTTATGTACTGTCTACTTGACCGCACCTCATCATTAAATATGCTGAAAATAACAATACATCGACCAATTAGTGTAATAGTAATATTGGATACTATTACATCCATAGATGACGTAAATGTGGACATATTAGTTACGTACCCCTCAAACTTCTCCACTCCATCCTCGTCGCAGTTGAGTAATATATATAACTGAGTAGCCCTTAGTTCCTCGTCATTCAGATATCTTTTCTTCATTTTGGCCGAAGGCTTTTCGAAAGCATTAAAAACTTTTAGTATTGCATCATTAGATTCAAGATATCCATCTTCATTTCTCGGAGCTCTTGTTCTATTAGTAGCAACATGTAGCTTGAAATACATAGAGCAGAAGTTTGTAATCTCCTCGAGAACATAGATTTCACAAATAGAACCCTCTACCCAAGCCTTATTTTTCACATTTTTCTTTAGGTGGTTCAAATGCCGCTCAAATGAGTATATCCACCGATAACCGACAGGCCCACCAATATGTGTCTCGTAGGAAAGATAAATTGGCAAATGCTCCATAGAGTCGAAGAACCCAGGAGGGAACACCCTCTCAAGCTTGCAAAGTGTTACCGCAATGTCCTTCTCTTATTTTTCTAGATGATCGACGAGCAACTTAGTAGAACAAAGATCTCTGAAGAATATGCTTAGCTCTGTCAACGGATCCCAAACGGCCGACGGTAATAATTCCCAAAATGCAATCAAAATTAACCTCTCCATAAATATGTGGCATTCGTGGCTCTTCATACCCGTCAGTTTGTCCTTCTTCAGGTCGATGCATCTTCTTAAATTTGACACGTACCCATAAGAAAATTTTAATCCCTGAATCTGTCACCCTCATTTTCCCGTATTTCTCGTATTTCGTATTTATACTCGTATCTGGATTTTGGCATGTATTTTTTTTATTTTTCTCAACTTGTGGAATTTCAGTATTTCTCGTATTTTGGGTTTTGGCATGGCTCGGTTTTATTGGGTTGGTTCGGTTTGGTTTGGTTATGTGATGGATCACCTTAGCCTATGCTACCCCTCATCCCCACCACAACTTCCCCTCTTTATAACCCCCACCTACCACTCTCTCTCCTCATAACTTCCACCATTAATTTCCTTCTTCTTCTTCTTCTTCTCCTTCCTCCACAACTCTCCTAACCCTAGGCAAGTGCACCTTGCCACTTCATAAGAGCCCAATTTTCTTGGTTCATTTGCTAGATTAGGACATGGTGATCAACATTAGAACTTGGTATTTTGTGATTTGAAGTCTCCTTTGCTCTAGATCTAAGTTATTTCTATTTTCAGATTTTGGATGGTTTGATCTCTTTAAGTTGGATTTTCATTGGTTTTGGTGTTTTCAAGTGGAAGAGCATTCAGTTTCACCCAAGTTGGAACTTTGGAAATCCGGATTTGGAATTCGGATGGCCAAGTTATGATGTTGTGTAGTTTTGGGTTCAACCATGGTGTTCTTGCTGTTTGGAGAAGACAGTGAGCAGTGTGCAGAGCTGTTTAGCTTACGCACACTGAGCTGCGTGCGCTCTTTAGCGTGCGTACGCAGACTTAGGTACGCTTCCTGTTGGAAGCGTGTCCCTTGAGCGTGCGTGACTTTTCACCCATGCTGCTCTCTGTAGCGTGAGTGACTTTTCACCTACGCTGCTCTCTCAGCGTGCGTGACTTTTCACCTACGCTGCTCTCTGTAGCGTGCGTGACTTTTCACCCACGCTGTTCTCTCAGCGTGCGTGACTTTTTATCCACGCTGTTCTCTCAGCGTGCGTGACTTTTCACCCACGCTGCTCTCTGTAGCGTGTATGACTTTTCACCTACGCTGCTCTCTGTAGCGTGCGTGACTTTTCACCCACGCTGTTCTCTCAGCGTGCGTGACTTTTCACCTATGCTGCTCTCTCAGCGTGCGTGACTTTTCAACTACGTTGCTCTCTGTAGCGTGCGTGACTTTTCACCTACGCTGCTCTCTCAGCGTGCGTGACTTTTCACCCACGCTGCTCTCTGTAGCGTGCGTGACTTTTCACCTACGCTGCTCTCTTTAGCGTGCGTATGCAGACTTAGGTACGCTTCCTGTTGGAAGCGTGTCCCTTGAGCGTGCGTGACTTTTCACCTACGCAGCTCTCATGCGTGCGTGACTTTCGCGTACGCTGCTCCCCTGAATCCCTTGCTTAACCCATTGGCTCTTGAAGTTTTGGTCTTATTTCTTTGTGCGTACGCAGCTTCCCTGCGTGCGTGCTTTTGCACGTATGCTTCCCCTTGACCCCTTGTTTATTCCATTGGCTCTTAGAGTTTTGGTTTTATTAAGCTTGGCTCTTCTATAGCCCTATATTTTGATATTTTATGCCCATTTTATATCCTTACGCCTTTTGTCATGAACTTGATTTTACTTAATATGTTTGGAATGACTATTGTACATGGCTTGGTATGGCAAGGAACTTGCATAACACGACAGTGACCCGTAGTGGTGCACTCCTGACATGACCAACCTGACATGATAGTGGCCCGTCGTGGTGCACTCCTGACAAGTACCCTGACATGATTTATCTTGATAACTTGATAGTGGCCCGTGACGGCGCACTCCTGACTTGACATGACCTGATAACTTAGCTTGACCTGTCTTGACACCGTGGGTGGTTCTTTCTTGCTTGCTTGATAAATCCACTTGTCCAGTCTCGCATCATGTCTAGGATGGGACTCCTGAGTACCACGGTCAGGAGTACCTACTAAAATGGATTAAGGCTAATAACTAGAATGACACAGTAGTCATGAAGAGATGACACAGCTACAGGCAATCCCGTTACCTGGGCGCTCCAGGGATTTGTAGCCCGCCGTCGAGTAGGGCGCATTTCCAGTATACTGTCAGGTGTTGCACCCTCTAAGTCACCTAAGGGTACATGCGTCTCCTGGACGATGTACCCACCTGAATTCAACCCTAATCTTTCGTCCTGGGTAACCTGGATTGTCTGCAAGGCTTGTGGCTGTGGAACAATCTCACTGCATCTTGTTAGTAATTAGGCCTGTGATAACCCTAGTTAGTTAAAGTAGTAAGCCGTAGGATCTGCTTGGCCGTGATTGATTGAATGAGGTATAACCAGTCTAGTCATGTCTTGATCCCATGCAAGATTGCTTCCTGTCTTGATTACTTATATTACTTATCTTGCCGATAAATGGTGGGAAACCAAGCTCTGTTCAGATGAAGGGTTACAATCCCGGTCCTTGTTTGGTTTACGGGTTGTAACCAGGCTATCGGAATAGTTCCATGGTTATCTCGTCGTATATCATCCTGACATGTTTTCGTAAATTCTAGTTTTGATATTAGATTTTCCTGTGCTGATTGCTGGCTTTTGTTCTTATTTCGTGGCCCCCTTGTGGTACTTGCTCTTTCTGGGGTTGACCCAGCTGGTTTTCTGTGGCCAGATTTCGGAGCAGCTCCCGAGGATCTACCAAGCTTCCAGCCCAATGGTGGCGACTAGAAGGAACCCGGGCTACGAGTGGGTTTTTTTCTATTTTGTTTCGCTCACTCTATTGTAAAGTTATTCTTTTGAGGCGTTTAGCCGACGAGCACCTGTTAGCTCGATGCACTTTTACTTACTGTCTGCCTACGGGCTGTAAACATGATTAACAAATCCTAGGGTTGATCATGTACGACTAAACTCTTGCTAGTCCTAATATTTTGTAACGACTAGCTTCATGATCAGCTGATATGTAATATTTGGGACGCCTTTTATTGTATATTTGGTGGTCAAACATCTTGTAATTATATTACTTGCTTGAGATTCAGACAATAGGCTTGACCTTAAGAGACTGTTGGCTTGTAGTAAACCCTCATATCTAGACAGCCGTGACCGTATAGTTGAGATGTATTCTATTTCAATATACGTAGCTGGCTATGTCTGCCCCCGCTCTCCAGTATTCTGGTTCTGGGGCGTGACAGAATCCACCTACAAAGTCTCCCTTTATCCTCCATGTCTAGAGAGAAAATTGCCTTAGGCTGCTTATACTTGCCATTGCCTTCCTTTATTAAATACAAAGTAGGACATCTGTATATATCTTTCAAGTCCAACCTGGCATTGGGTTTGTCTTTCATCTGTCCCTTTACGTCCATTACAGTATTAATTATGTTATCAAACACATTCTTCTCGATATGCATGACATCAAGGTTATGTCTGATCAGATCGGTGCACCAATATGGCAGGTCCCAGAATATACTTCTTTTCGTCCAATTATGAGTGCGACCAAATTTATAACACTTGTATCCCTTTATAGGCTCTTCAATAGCACATGAAAAATCCTTGACCTCCTCCCATATCGTGTCTCCGGTCCACCTTGGTGGTAGATTGGCCTTCTCCACAATGCCGGCAAAAAAAAGCATTCATGTTCCTCCGGAACGGATGGTCCTTCAGCAAGAACTGTCAATGACAATCGAAGAAGCATAGTTTTTCTCCGTGTTTCAAACAGAAAGTCTTCGTGTGGTCCATGCAATACGGACATAAGAGATGGTCATGCTCCATCCAGATAACATTCCATAAGCCGAAAAGTCGTTGATGGTCCACATCAGTGCGACCCTCATCTGAAAGTTCTACTTTCTTGAAACATCATACATGTTAGCACCTACTTCCTACAGCTAATTCAATTCATCTATCAACGGCTGTAAGTACACATCGATATTACTCTTCAGATTCTTCGGACCCGGAATGGTAACGGTTAGGAACATGTAAGGAGTTTTCATACACATATACGTCGATAGGTTGTACGAGTGACAATCACTAGCCAACATGTCACGCCCTAGAACCAGAATACTAGAGAGCGGGGGCAGACATAGCCATCTACGTATAATGGAATGGGATCCACTCCACTATACGGTCACGGCTGTCTAGATATATGAGGGTTCATCTATAATCCATCAGTCTTTTATGGTCAATAACAAGCCTAGTGTCTCAATCACAAGCAAGTAAGTAAGTGTTACAAGATGTAAGATCACCAGATATACAATAGTAAGGCGTCCCAAACATTATATATTCAGCTGATCATGAAGCTAGTCATTACAAAATGTGAGAACTAGCAAGAGTTTAGTCATACATGATCAACCCTAGGTTGCCAATCATGTTACAGCCCGTAGGCAGACAGTAAATAAAGGTACAACCGAGCTAACACGTGCTCGTCGGCTTAAACGCCTCAAAAGAATAATTTTACAATAGAGTGGAAGAGCCAAAATAAACCCACCCGTTGCCAGGGTTCCGTCTAGTGGTCACCATCTGGCTGAAAAGTCGGTAGATCCTCTAGAGCTGCTCTAGTATCTGGCCATAAAAACCAGCTGGGTCAGACCCCAGAAAGAGCAAGTGCCACAAAGGAGGCTTCACTTAGGAACTAAAACCAGCAATTAGCACAATAATATAATTACATAATAAAAGATAGTAATTAAGGAAAAGCATGACAGGTGATATACGATAAGATAACCATGGGACTATTCAGATAACCAGGTTATAACCCGTAAACCAAATAAGGACCGGGGTTGTAACCCTTCGTCTGAACAGAACTTGGCTTCTCCTACCATTTATCGGCAAGATAAATAAGAAATCAGGACATGTAACAATCTTATACAGGATCAAGACAAGACTAGACTGAGTAAACTCCATCCAACATCACGGTCAAACAATAAGTACGGCTTGATACTTTAACTAACTAGGGTTATCACAGGCCTAGTTACTAGCAAGATGCAGTGAGATTATTCCAACAGCCACAAGTCCTGCAGACCATCCAGGTTATCCAGGTCGAATATTAGTACAATAAGGGTGCAACACATGACAGTGTACTGGAAATGTGCCCTACTCATCGGCAGGCTACAGATCCCAAGTGGGGCGCCCAGATAACGGGATTGCCTGTAGCTGGGAAATCTCTTTATGACTACTGTATTATTCTAATTATTAGCCTTAGTCCTTTTTAGTAGGTACCCCTGACCGTGGTACTCAGGGGTCCCTGTCCTAGACATGATGCAAGACAACACTGGACTAGTAGCTTAGACAAGTACAATCAATACAAACACCCACGGTGTCAGGATATTTAATTAATTCTTATCAGGAGTGCGCCATGACGGGCCACTATCAAGTCATTCTTATTTATCAAGTTACCAATCTGGAGTACACCACAACGGGTCACTATCAAGTATTTATCATTATTACTCGTGTTAAGCAAATAAGAGGGACAGAGATCAGGGGTGCACCACAACGGATCACTATCGTGTTAAGCAATGAAGAAGGACATAGATCAGGAGTGCACCACAACGGGTCACTATCGTGTTAAGCAATTTATTTATTAAAGAAATAACAATCTATTAAGTGGGGTCGTCGCAATTTAGGCCAGAATAGAAAATGTACACAGCGATTGCAAGCTCCATATCAAATGAGAGAAATTTGCACAAAATAATTAAATAGCATATTCTTGAAGCCAAGGAAAAAACTACAACTTTCATGTTGGGAGTGGAAAGAAATTCTGGCCACAATTCAAGCAAATAAAATAATAAACAATCAAAATGGACAAGCAAATAAAATAATAAACAATCAAAGTGGACTCCATGCGGCCAATAGTAGGAGGGGTCCCACGTGGCCCAAAAATAATAGTGGACACATGCTGCCAAATAAGTAGTTGGCCATGCGGCCAAGATAATATTTGTACATGCGGCCAACAAGGAATACAATGGCCATGCGGCCAGCAAGGAATACAAATGGCCATTCGGCCAACTATCAAAGCCATGCAAAGTATTACATATAATATAATAAGCCATGCAAGTGTATAAGGCCATGCGGCCAACTAAATGCCTGCGGCCTAAAGCTAGTTGTTGCAGTCAAGCAACAAAATGCTAGCATACAAATGCAAGTAACAACCATGCATGCATGCAAAATTCTTTATGCGGCCAGGATGCTAAGGCCAAGCAAATAATGCATATGTGGCCTAGCAAGCAGTACTTGCATGCGGCCAATAAGTTGACTCTCATGCGGCCAAGCATTGCTGCAAGCTTGCTTGCCAACCAAATGTAAAGCTTAATCCATGCAAGCAACTAATGTATTAAGCCATACAAAATAATTAACTAAGCAACATTAGGCCAGACAAAATATTATAGGCCATTCGGCCAAGCAAGAAAAAATACAGCATGCCATTTACTCATATGTGGCTAAGCACTGCCACTATACAATTGAATGCAAGAGCAGTTAAAGGAATGCATGCAGCCCGCCATGCATTATATGTGGCAAGCAAAACAACTACCATGCGGCTCAATACAAATAATTGGCCAATGCGGCCAAAATATTTGCATGCGGCCAAATGCAAAAGTGCAAAAGCCTATGAGGCAAGCAATTTATGCATGCGGCTCTAAAATGCAAGCAAGCATGCAGCCAATGAAAAATACAAATAATGGCTTCCCACAGAGAAGATGTCCATGGAAAAATATCATAGCCTCCATGCTCCACCAAACTACAATAGGAACCAAATCCAGACTTCCATGGGTCAAATTTGGGTAAAATAAAATTCTCTACAACATGGAACCATCAAATAGCAAACATATGCAGGTTTGTTAGATCAAAACTCGTGAGAACCAAAAATACCACAAAGCTAGATCTACAAGAAATTAACCACAGAAATGAAAAGTGCTAAGTACTAAAGTGGGTTAGAAACACATGAGGAAGACAATGGAACAATAAAAATGGACTTCCTCCATGAAGCAAGATGCACTTGCCTAAACCTTCCACTCTCAGGTTGGTGGAGAAGTAATGGTGGGGAAGAAGAAAGTTAATGTGGAGAGAGAAATATTTGGTGGGATATTTAATGAAGAGGGTGGTGGTAGGTGGGAGTGGTTTAGTTCACATAAAATCAAGCAAAACCGAACCAAGCCAACAAACCGAACCGAACCAAGATAAACCAATCAATGAAATGCCAAAATAAATCTATCAGGGAGACATACAATACGGGTCAAAATACGTACACGTATTCTAAATACTTAATATGAGATATGGGCATTACAACTCTACCCACCTTAAAAGAATTCCGTCCTCGAAATTTAATCAAGAGGCTAGAGATTGCAATGACAAGCTATACTAAGCAATCAATCAAACAATCAATCATGCAAGCAAGGAATTTGAAGGCATGAGGAAGAGGGAAAACATCCTGTTAGAAACCTCTCTGCCGGTTCTGAATCTGAGCTTGGACCTGGGCATACTGTTGCGGTCTCTGCTACTGGAATACTCTGGAGGCTACTCCTGAATGCTAAGCTTGATCTCCTGGTTGCTGCTGGTCCACGGGAGGTGCTCCGCCTTGCTGATCGGCAGGTCCAGGAACAATGTCGCTGAAGAAGACGACATAGGAAACAATAAGGAAGGACCAGGACAGATCAAAGACACAAGCATGTGATCAGGACAAGAATTTCAGGGATTCAGCAAATACGAACAGAGATCAAGGGCGAGTACTGATTGTGACATCTATTCGGTAAACCCTCACATATCTTGAGTTACAAGACCTGCATGGGCTACCACTTAAACCATGTCACGCCCCAGAACCAGAACACTGGAGAGCGGGAGAAGACATAGCCATCTACGTATAATGGAATGGGATCCACTCCACTATACGGTCACGGCTGTCTAGATATATGAGGGTTTATCTATAATCCATCAGTCTCTTATGGTCAATAACAAGCCTAGTGTCTCAATCACAAGCAAGTAAGTAAATATTACAAGATGTAAGATCACCAGATATACAATAGTAAGGTGTCCCAAACATTACATATTCAGCTGATCATGAAGCTAGTCATTACAAAATGTGAGGACTAGCAAGAGTTTAGTCATACATGATCAACCCTAGGTTGCCAATCATGTTACAGCCTGTCACGCCCTAGTACCGAAATACGGAGACGGACTAGGCCAGCTACTCCATATGAGGTACGTAACGTCATACGGCGATCGTGGCTATCGAGAGACTAGAGGGTATATGCTACAATCAAGTCTCCTATGGTCCCACAGAGTTCTATGTCTCAATCAATCAAGTCACATCAGCAATTAAATGAACATTAAAGATAAAGCAGTAAGGCGACCCGGACGCTTCATCAAAATGATCATGAGAGACTAGCTTTATAATTTAGCTATCTCAGAGAGTCAGGAGTACAAAATTATACACAGCTGCAGTCTGTTTATTTACAATTCTGTACTGACACAAAATATCATATGATCCGGCTAACAGGTGCCGGTGGCTAAATACCGCACAAAATATAAGCAGGAGTGGTGGAGAAGAAACCCACTCGAGTCCCCGAACCGCCATACTCCTAGTATGCACCATGGATGTCAGGAAGAAAGATCGTGTCCTTTGGCTCTGCTACGAGATCTGGCCAAACAAAACCAGCGGGATCAGCCCCGAATAGCAAGTACCGCCAAAGGGGCACAAGAGTTAAGATTAAAAACCCAGATAATAGAATGATTGATAATAGTAATACTTATGCAACTATTATAGGGTAGCGCAACATCCTCGAACCCATATGGCACCCTTACAACCAAACAAGGACAAAAGGTGCCGCATGGAGTCGGGACGTGTCGTACTCTATAACTTTTACATAAGTTAAAAAGGTATAAACAATAAAATCTCCTGATCGTGACTTCGGTCGATAGCCTATCGCAGCACAATAACCAACCCAACAATCAAACAAGAATATGGGTTGGATCATGTACCATGATAGACCATATTCCTCAGTCATTCACAGAAGTAGCACTTCACAACCAGAATAAGTCTTCCGTTCATAACTTCGGTCCACAGCCTGTCATAGTACGATAACCAACCCAACAATCAAACAAGAACATGGGTTGGATCACGTACCATGACAGTCCGCTTCCCTCAGTTATTCACGGAAGGTAATAAGATACACGCAAGTCGTTTTCGCGGCCAATCAAGTCTACGAGTTTCTAGTGGGACGAGGTTATCCTCGCATCATGTTATTTAGAAAATCCTCAGATCGTATCTTTCCAGCAAGGCTAGCCAACCCAGGGGTTCGCGTAGACAGGTATGATTGAGCACAGGTCCCTCGTAAGGCCACCTTGCTAAAACATATAATATATAGCAGGAATTAATCGGATACAGTCATCCACTCGTTGCAGATGACACAGTATCCGTGGAGACCAGCCGGCGCGTCGAGACAATATCTCAAGGCGGCTGGTGTAACACGATCTCGGGATTTTGCCCTCCCCATGCATCTAGTATGTTTAGTTGCCTAATTTAACCCTAGGTAAAATCTTGGACTCACATGCTGTGGCCTGCATGATTATCCTCCTAAAGTCGTACTTTAGTACGAGTACCCCAAAGAGGATCCATGTCAATCAGTATGTCAACATGTTCTACCCTCCTTAGTGTAATGCATCATTGCAAATACGCCACGTGGAGTTACGAGTCATTTGTCGAGCATGAACAAGAACTGGGACATTCAGGTACAAGTATCGGGTAGGAACACTTTGTTCTCCGGGGTCACAATAGTGCTCATATCATGCTCGGCACAAAAGGCGTAAGGATATAAAATGGGCATATAATATCTGATAAAATATCAAAAGCGTACGCACAAAAGCACGCACGCTCAAGGGGAGCTGCGTACGTAAAAAGTCACGCAGGCTCACTCAAGGCAGCGTACGTAAAAAGTCACGCAGGCTCACTCAAGGCAGCGTACGTGAAAAGTCACGCAGGCTCTCTCAAGGCAGCGTACGTGAAAAGTCACGCAGGCTCACTCAAGGCAGCGTACGTGAAAAGTCACGCAGGCTCTCTCAAGGCAGCGTACGTGAAAAGTCACGCAGGCTCACTCAAGGCAGCGTACGTAAAAAGTCACGCAGGCTCTCTCAAGGCAGCGTACGTGAAAAGTCACGCAGGCTCACTCAAGGCAGCGTACGTGAAAAGTCACGCAGGCTCACTCAAGGCAGCGTACGTGAAAAGTCACGCAGGCTCACTCAAGGCAGCGTACGTGAAAAGTCACGCAGGCTCACTCAAGGCAGCGTACGTGAAAAGTCATGCAGGCTCTCTAAAGGCAGCGTACGTGAAAAGTCACGCAGGCTCACTCAAGGCAGCGTACGTGAAAAGTCACGCAGGCTCAAGGGGAGACACGCTTCCAACAGGAAGCGTACTCAAGGCTGCGTACGCAGCGCTAAAGAGCGCGCGCAGCTCAGTGTGTGTAAGCTAAGCAGCTCGGCACACTGCTCTCTGTCTTCTCCAAACAGCAAGAACACCATGGTTGAACCCAAGGCTTCAAAACATCACAACTTGGCCATCCGAACTCCAAATCCGGATTTCCAAAGTTCCATCTTGGGTGAAATGGAATTCTCTTCCACATGGAAGCATCAAAACCCACAAAAACTCTAACAAAAATAGATCAAGACCAAGGGAATCTGAAAATGATTAAAACTTAGATCTACAAAAATCAAAGCATCAAAATGGAAATTTCCAAGTTCTAAACTAGTATAGATTGAGGAGAAGAACATGTTTTGGCAAATAGTTTTGTAAGAAATCATTGACAAAATTATGGATCCATCTCTTGAGCAAGTTGGTACTTGCCTTGGTTGGTGGAGGAAATAAATGAGAGGAAGTAAATGAGAGGAGAGAGAATGAGATGAGTTATATATAAAGATCTTGGACCCATGGGTTCATGATGAACCATTGGTGAACCAAGAATAGGTTACCCAAATGAGCCAAAACTGTAGGCCCAAATGCAAAAAATAAATTAGGAAATAATATTTTGTCGAATATTTTTTGGGAAATGCATGAAGAAATACTGCATAATAAATATCGTATAAATTCAAGGTAAATATAATTTATCGGTTTATATATTAAAATACGTATTCCAGGATTGGGCAGTGACACAGCCCGTAGGCAGACAGTAAATAAAGGTATAACCGAGCTAACACGTGCTCGTCGGCTTAAACGCCTCAAAAGAATAATTTTACAATAGAGTGGGAGAGCCAAAATAAACCCACTCGTTGCCAGGGTTCCGTCTAGTGGTCACCATCTGGCTGGAAAGTCGGTAGATCATCTGGAGCTGCTCTGGTATCTGGCCATACAAAATCAGCTGGGTCAGACCCCAGAAAGAGCAAGTGCCACAAAGGAGACTTCACTTAGGAACTAAAACCAATAATTAGCACAAGAATATAATTACATAATAAAAGACAGTAATTAAGGAAAAGCATGACAGGTGATATACGATGAGATAACCATGGGACTATTCTGATAACCAGGTTACAATCCGTAAACCAAACAAGGACCGGGGTTGTAACCCTTCGTCTGAACAGAACTTGGCTTCTCCCACCATTTATCGGCAAGATAAATAAGAAATCAGGACATGTAACAATCTTGTACAGGATCAAGATAAGACTAGACTGAGTAAACTCCATCCAACATCACGGTCAAATAATAAGTACGGATTGATACTTTAACTAACTAGGGTTATCACAGGCCTAGTTACTAGCAAGATGCAGTGAGATTATTCCAACAGCCACAAGCCTTGCAGACCATCCAGGTTATCCAGGTCGAATATTAGTACAATAAGGGTGCAACACATGACAGTGTGCTGGAAATGTGCCCTATTCGTCGACAGGCTACAGATCCCAAGTGGGACGCCCAGATAACGGAATTGCCTGTAGCTGGGAAATCTCTTCATGACTACTGTATTATTCTAATTATTAGCCTTAGTCCTTTTTAGTAGGTACCCCTGACCGTGGTACTCAGGGGTCCCTGTCCTAGACATGATGCAAGACAACACTGGACTAGTAGCTTAGACAAGCACAATCAATACAAACACCCACGGTGTAGGATATTTAATTAATTCTTATCAGGAGTGCGCCATGACGGGCCACTATCATTATTATTATTACTTATCAAGAGTGTGCCACGATGGGCCACTATCAAGTCATTCTTATTTATCAAGTTACCAATCTGGAGTGTACCACAACGGATCACTATCAAGTATTTATCATTATTACTCGTGTTAAGCAAATAAGAGGGACAGAGATCAGGAGTGCACCACAACGGATCACTATCGTGTTAAGCAATGAAGAAGGACATAGATCAGGAGTGCACCACAACAGGTCACTATCGTGTTAAACAATTTATTTATTAAAGAAATAGCAAGCTATTAAGTGGGGTCGTCGTAATTTAGGCCAAAATAGAAAATGTACACAGCGATTACAAGATCCATATCAAATAAAAGAAATTTGCACAAAATAATTAAATAGCATATTCTTGAAGCCAAGAAAAAATCTACAACTTTCATGTTGGGAGTGGGAAGAAATTCTGGCCACAATTCAAGCAAATAAAATAATAAACAATCAAAATGGACAAGCAAATAAAATAATAAACAATCAAAGTGGACTCCATGTGGCCAAGAGTGGGAGAGGTCCCACGTGGCCCAAAAATAATAGTGGACACATGCTGCCAAATAAGTAGCTGGCCATGCGGCCAAGCTAATATTTGTACATGCGGCCAGCAAGGAATACAATGGCCATGCAGCCAGCAAGGAATACAAATGGCCATTCGGCCAACTATCAAAGCCATGCAAAGTATTACATATAATATAATAAGCCATACAAGTGTATAAGGCCATGCGGCCAACTAAATGCCTGCGACCTAAAGCTAGTTGTTGCAGTCAAGCAACAAAATGCTAGCATACAAATACAAGTACCAACCATGCATGCATGCAAAATTCTTTATGCGGCCAGGATGCTAAGGCCAAGCAAATAATGCATATGCGGCCTAGCAAGTAGTGCTTGCATGCGGCCAATAAGTTGACTCTCATGCGGCCAAGCATTACTGGAAGCTTGCTTGCCAACCAAATGTAAAGCTTAATCCATGCAAGCAACTAATGTATTAAGCCATGCAAAATAATTAACTAAGCAACACTAGGCCAGGCAAAATATTATAGGCCATTCGGCCAAGCAAGGAAAAATGCAGCATGCCATTTACTCATGTATGGCTAAGCACTGCCACTATACAATTTAATGCAAGAGCAGTTAAAGGAATGCATGCAGCTCGCCATGCATTATATACGGCAAGCAAAACAACTACCATGCGGCTCAATACAAATAATTGGCCAATACGGCCAAAATATTTGCATGCGGCAAAATGCAAAAGTGCAAAAGCCTATGAGGCAAGCAATTTATGCATGCGGCTCTAAAATGCAAGCAAGCATGCAGCTAATAAAAAATACAAATAATGGCTTCCCACAGAGAAGATGTCCATGGAAAAATGCCATGACCTCCATGCTCCACCAAACTACAATAGAAACCCAAATCCAGACTTTCATGGGTCAAATTTGGGTAAAATAAAATTCTCTACAACATGGAACCATCAAATAGCAAAAATATGCAGGTTTGTTAGATCAAAACTCGTGAGAATCGAAAATACCACAAAGCTAGATCTACAAAAAATTAACCACAGAAATGAAAAGTGCTAAGTACTAAAGTGGGTTAAAAATATATGAGAAACACAATAGAACAATAAAAAAGGACTTCCTCCATGAAACAAGATGCACTTGCCTAAACCTTCCACTCTCAGGTTGGTGGAGAAGTAATGGTGGGGAAGAAGAAAGTTAATATGGAGAGAGAAATATTTGGTGGGATATTTAATGAAGAGGGTGGTGGTAGATGGGAGTGGTTTGGTTCACATAAAATCAAGCAAAACCGAACCAAGCCAACAAACTGAACCGAACCAAGATAAACCAATCAATGAAATACCAAAATAAATCTATTAGGGAGATATGCAATACGGGTCAAAATACGTACACGTATTCCAAATACATAATACGAGATATGGGCATTACACAACACGAATATTAGGAACTCGAAAGTTCGAACGGGATAAAACCATCAGAGGATAGCCCCAATCTTACATTACGCGGATCAGAAGCCAAATCTGGATACTCTCGATCAAAGTCCTTCCATGCTTCTCCATCGGATGAATAATCCAAAACTTCATCGATCTGTTCCCGTCTGTGCTAACTCATGTTCTCGGCAGTCTCCTTCACTATAAACAACCTCTGTAATCGCGACGACAAAGGCAAGTAGTGCATCGAATCGGTCGGCTTCCTTACACCGGGAGTCCTACTTGAACTTGTTGTCTTGTAGCGATCAGCACCATAAAATCTGCACGTATCTTCATCATTGTCGTCTTTGTAGTACAATATGCATCCGTTACGACATGCATCAATTTTTTCGTATCATATCCAGAGAGATCTCACCATCCTCTTAGACCGGCAGAAGTCTGTAGGTAACTTTGCACCCTCCGATAATATCTCTATAATCAACTCGATGATTCGGTTGTAGCATTCTTGAGACATATTGAAATTGGACTTGATGCTCGACAGTCTTATAACTACCTCCAACGGTGAATGATCCTCACAACCAGGATACAAAAGAGTCCTTGTATTCTCCAGCAACTCCATGAACTTTGCAGCATCGGCATTCGATGCCTCCTCAGTCGTATCAGGATTGTCCGGATCGAAACTAGGTCCCGCAACATCAAAAACCATGTTCATCCACCCTTCGTCGTAACCAGAGTGGTCATGGACATCCATATACGACAAATTAGACTCCAGCTCCGATGCTAAAGGCACAAGTTCTTCGTGTGAGGTCCAATGATAGTAATTCGACATGAAACCTCTCGAGTACAAATGATATGTCACAAACACTTCTGTATGATATTTCATGTTGCGACATCTCACACATGGACACTTAATTTTAGTATGGTCCATGTACTGAGGGAACACCTTGGCAAACTGCAGGAACTACTCTACCACTTGTATAAATTTATCCCGCACACTGCATATTTCATCAGGATGACGATTGTACATCCACGAACGATGTCACAGATAGTAATTCATATCATTTGATAATAATTTTGCAAGGATAGATACATATTATTCGAGTATATTCCAAATGAATGCATAGACACATGAGTATTAAATGAGTGTCATCACGTGTTTAATAAGAAGGTCCCCTTTTTGGCCCCCCTCTACTTCCCTTATTCTCATTCGACTCTCTCAGCCTCCTATTTCGCATCGTATGATATCTACCTCAGCCAAAGCCTGGAGATGTTTAAAAATATTAATATTAACTAAGGTTCACAGTATCGGTATCGGTATCAGAAGTAAAAAGTTTTCGATTGGTGGTAGGGTGAGCCAGAATCCTTTAGCGGAGGATTCTCCGTCAAAATATTGGTGGTGGGGCAAGCTAGATTTCTCCGTCAAAGGATTCTGGATCGTCCTACCACCAATCAAAATTTTTTTACTTCTGATTTTTTGAATATAAAGCTTTGCTTCACGTTTGGTTTTACATTTTACTCTGGTAGAGGAAGCCATGAGATTCATGGTATCAACTGTAAATGATACCGATTCCGATACTGATGTCGATACTGTGAACCTTGGTTAATATTAATATTTTTATACTTCTCTAGGCTTTGGTTGAGGTGGATATCATATGATAAGGAATAAGAGACCACATGACCCGAATGAGAAGAAGGAAAGTAGGAAGGATACACTCTAGATACTTTCAATTAAACCCTAAACTTACCTTGACAATTACCTAATTTCTAAAATATCTTATATACTACTAGGATACTCACTCTATACACTCTAGGTACTACGATATATACTCTAGGTACTCACTCTATACACTCTAGGGTACTCACTCTAGGTACTACGATATACTACTATGATACTCACTCTATACATTCTTACTTATGCAAGCCTTTTGAGACAATCAGTGTTATACTAGATTTTCAAAAAAATCTATAACTCTAATAGGCCCAAAAGGCTTGGCATAAGTAAATTTAATTTCCAGAAAAGGGCTCACATGGATACTTGATTTCAGGCTAACACGGACACTTAACATAACAGATAATAATATCTCTGTCGTCATGTGTTCCTTGTGAACCCATAAGGAAAACTTGACCTCGGAGTGTCCAAGCTAGCACTTACCATAAAATAATTTGTGATACCTAGCTAGTACTTACCTACATACCAAGTATCTTGACATGTCTTGACACTGTACCAATCATACCTACACTTCTAGGATACTCTATACACTCTAGGTACTAGGATACTTCTTAGCAACGTTCTCAGTATCGATATCGCAATCAGTATCAGACTATTCCAATGAGTATTGGTATCGGCGATATCGGTAAGGCCATTACCTTAGTTTGACATATGTCTGTGTGTCTACGTGTCTAGATAACACTCAAATATAGCTTAGATAGATACAAAATTACCCATTACCTATTAGGTCATCTACTCCCATTACCTATTAGGTCATCTACTCTAAGTTATACCTAGATATAGGTAAGGACATTACCTTAGTTTGTTAGGAAAATCATTACCTTAGATTACCTAGAGTAGGTAATCCCCAATATCTTAACCTAAATTATGATTCACATTACCTATCCTAGGTAAGTCCTTACCTATACATTAGAGTAGGAAATATCTTAACTATGTTACTACTAGGTAAAAACTCCAAGTCATTTTGATAACCCTCACCCTAAACCGAAATATGAATCAAGTATTCACATCAAGATAGCAATGGTGGCCTAATGGCCAAGTGGTCAAACCAATATTGCCCATAGGGGGAGGATCCCCTGCTGCTAAAGCAGCTCTAGTTGCTGCTACCAGAGCAGCCTACTGCTGCTGCTAATACAGCTGCCAAGCCATGTTGCTGCTACATTAGCAAGTGTCTGCAGTGCACTGCTGCAGTTGCTAAAGCCATGTTGTTGTTGCTGCTGCTAAGCCATCCTTCTTAAGCTATGCTGCTGCCATTGCAAGCATTATAAAAAAATCAAGCCATGTGTATGTCCACGTGTCTGTAAGCCGTGTGTGTCTACATGTCTGTGTGTCGTGTGTGTCCACATATTTGTGTGTCATGTTATATACTTCTGTGTCTGCATGTTAGGGTACATATGTCTGTGTCTGTGTCTCAGTGCATGAATGTCTATGTCTGTGTCCGTGTTTATTTTGTGACAGATTGAGGGAGATAGGATTAGGGTTAGTCGTTACCTGATCGAGGGGGGTCGCCGGGGCATAGGAGCGCCAGGGGGTTGAGGGGGGTCGAACGGGGCCGAGGAGCGCCGGTGCAGGAGTGGAGGG